>WYDI02023431.1:0-73600 GCA_009867235.2 Psittacus erithacus | reverse complement strand
CTTGGGTCAGGTGTCCTGCCTCCGCTTCCTCCCGGCTTTCCCTCCTCCCAGGGCAGAGCATGAGGCTCAGAAAGTCCCCGACCAATTGCAAACACCCTAAGCAGCAGCTACAAACATCGGTATTACCAGTACCGCTCCCAGGCTGAAAGCCAGAAACACAGCGCCGCACCAGCCACCAAGAAGGAGAAAAAATGACTGCCACTGCTGAACCCATGACAAAAGTAATTCCAGACACCTGGGCTAGTGGAAGGTGTCCCTGCCCATGGCAGGGGGTTGGAACCGGATCATCTTAAAAGTTCCTTCCAATACAAACCATTCTATGATTCTACAATAAGATCATTAGGCACCTAACATTGCATAGAAGTGCCCAACAGTATTTCCAAAACACTACTTCTTAAAGGGAATTAGCCCCAGATCCTCCATAGGGCTTTTTTTTGCAAAACTTGTTTGATGTCTGTTTGTATCTTTAAATATCTAATTGCCTTTCCAAATCTGGATTCAAACTCTTAAATGGTACCTTGGAACTTAGTGACAATGTTAAGGAGAGTTTTGCCTAAGAAAGCATTTCAGTATTCAGCCTTGGAATTAATCAGGTACAAACCAGGAAATGATAGGTTCTAGAGACTCCTTCCAAAAATTACTATCTAAACATACTCTGTAAGTGTTTAGTCCCGTTTAATCTAATACATCAAGGCAAGCACACACTATTCATCTCTCCAGCATCTCAGTTGTTTTTTTCTTTAAATAAAGGTCAAAAGATCAATGTCAAATTCAACTGAGAATCTAATGTCAGAATTTGTTTAATTGGACCAAAGTTCCTGGCGAGATCTAAATATAAACATAATTAAAAGAGAAATCCTTTTATAGTACATTTTCTTTCTGATAATTGAGTCTAATGTAGAAATCTTGTACTGCCTTCCAATTTATAAGAAAGTGCTTTGGAAAAATAGTCTCTAGGTTTTTAAATTTGCACTATGAAGCACTTGAAAACCAGCACATCTCAAATGCAAACCAATAGAAATGTAATCTCAGTTGTCTAAGTGAGGAAAAATACCAGAGTTCTTCCTGTTCATCTTGCTTCCCCCAAAGCACCTACTTTTCTAGTTGATACCAGAAAGAACAGCAAAACAAAAATAAATTCTAGAAGTAAATGAAGAAAGTGAAAGGAATACTGCAATATGTTAAAATGATAGCAACCACTAAACTTTTTGCCTTTCCAAATGCTCTGTTTTCAATGTTAGATAGACTTCAACATAGATCAGAATTCTAGAATGTGCTGTGTGCACACACACATGCACGTACACGTCTTTATGTCCTCTTGCTGATTTCTACAGAAACAAAGGTCAGAATTTTCATTTTAGTTGTAAGTTATGGAAGAAGTGCCAGACAGCTAGCCTGTAGATAATATCTACATGTTTAATTATAGAGATATGCAAAATCTTGCTATTCCTTTCAGAACCCCACATCTTTTCTTCCACTTCACATTCACTGTGATACTTACTCCACAAAGAGCCTGTGTAGTCTAGGATTTTTGAAGGTTGCTAATACATACCAGGAGCCCTTAAATAGAAATAAAGAATAAATGAACAGGTTCAATCATGACTGTGGTGGTGATAAGCTTTAAATAAAACTGATTCGTAACCCCATATTACCAATCTCAAAAGACCAGGGACAAGAATGAGCATCATCCAAGAAGGCAACACCCTACCTGTGCTTGGTTGAGTTTGCATGGTAATAGTGGGCAACAGGTAATTACAATGCTGCATGAGTTATTTTTATACACTTTCTTGTTTTGTAGCAAATTAACTTGTGAAACAATGGGTTTGACTTCTTGCTATGAATCTAGCTAAGGAATATTTTGACAGCATACTTAATGTTTTGAGTGTGTGCAACCAAAATGTCATGTAAGTAGCTGTCTGCATTTATTAAGTCCACTTATAACCAACCCTTCTTACAGCCATAAATCTATATGTTTTATCTCACAAACAAATACCTTGACAGGCAGCCAAGACCATCTAATCATACATGCCTACAGCCTGGCTCCTTGCATGCATGGCTCTCCCCAGTGCACCAGCAAAATCAGATTATACTCTGAGAAGAACAGCAGACCATTGACAAGAGAGTGCAAAACATCCATCAGCTAAGTTGCACTGGATATGCTGAACTCATGTAAAGGCCAAAGAGTACAGACTTCTGTTGAAAGGTGTGCTTTCAATATCTCATCAGTCACCACAGGAAAATTACCAATGTTTCAGCTCCCCTTTGCATGCTATTCTTCTTGCAGAAACCATATTCCTGTAGGGGTTCACTAAAGTAGAGCCACATAATGGCATTTGATAAGAATTCAAAAATTCAGCAGGTTAAATACAAACTTTTCTATTTACTGGATCAGTAAATGGAAAAGCCAGAGGCATTTACAGTGTGTAGGATTAAATCGGAGCAGCCGGGAAGTTCGTCTGTGAGAGATTTGAGGAAGAAACTAAAAATGCAAATTGACCAGCAGCTGCTTATCACGATGAGAAAAGAATTTTGGCTATTGTGGCATCAATTTAATCAAAATTAGAGAAGTATTTATACCAATGATAAAATGTGAAAGTGCTTGTTACTTAACTAGTTGTCTACTAGCATTATGAAGGATAGTTTTCCCTCCTGTTGTAGGTACACATCTTGCTTTGTTTCATCTTTTCCCCTTCAGGCTCTCATAAGACCTACTATTCATCACTTAAATATAAAAATCTTGTTTCTTTCAGCCAGTATTAATGATCTGATTTTTGATCTTATTTGCTAATAGACTAAAACTTCCTGCACATGCC
The DNA here is from genome assembly GCA_009867235.2 of Psittacus erithacus. Lineage (NCBI taxonomy): Eukaryota > Metazoa > Chordata > Aves > Psittaciformes > Psittacidae > Psittacus > Psittacus erithacus. The sequence continues at coordinate 70,787 of WYDI02023431.1, read as the reverse complement.
ACAACAGAGAGAATCTTACTTTTTGTGAAATGAGCAATTTTCTGAATTAGTGGAGCTTTTCATGGGAGCATTATTTTTAAGTGCTGTTACCGGAATTACTCAGGAGAGCTTAGTTCAAATTAGCAATGTTTAATTAAAGAGAACGGCCTGTGAATTTTCCTATCTGATTCAAGATCTTCCTTGCGAGAGATTTTTTGTGTACATGTTTCCAGCAACAGCAAATTTGAAGAAAATCTGATTTAAATGTTGTGTGTTGCATCGGAGATTACATTACCACTTCAGTTAGAAATTACATGCAGACAATTGCTCCTTTATCTTGAGGTTCCGTATATCTTAGTCTTGGGTATCTCAACATAGTCCAACTGCAAACAGTGATGCTGCTGTAAATGGCATAGGCGAGATCCTGGCCCAGATATATGTGGTGGTGAGAAAAGGCCATAGGAATTTTGGACACTTGCCTTCTTTTCTGAGTACTGCCTTCCTTGCCCTGTGTTTCCTTGGAATAGAGCAGTAGGAGATGCACTTCATGTAGCAAATGCATGAGTGATGAGTCATTTGAAAGTACATAAGATAATTCAGCTTCCACTGACTTCGTCTGGATGGACTAAATGCAAGAATGTGAAGTATTGCATCTATTTTGAATTATCAATTAGCGTATCTGTAGTTGTAGGGGTACAGACAGTGTACAGAGGTACAGAGGGTACAAAGCAGTGTTGTTTCAGATTCTAGCTGCTGAAGGACTTCTAGCTTGGTAATGGACAAAGACTTTAGATTCCCCACTGCAATGTTGTTGCTGGGTAACAAACACAGTACCAACTGCCTCTTGCCCTTTTTCTGTGTTAAGAAAAGATTCTGGTACCAACAAGAATAGCTGTGTAGTCCTCACAGAGACCAGGATCTGAGAGCAGGCATAATCCCACCAACCCCTATTACCCCTGTTCTTTCTTTCCTTGCTGCTGGTTGTAGCCCAGCCTTGGCTTGGAGCGGCCATGCTCTGCTTAACCCAGGATATTTGCTGGCAGACTGGGCTAGAGCATGCTCTTGCCAGCTTGGGCCATGCTAGCCTGGCAGCAGGACACACAGAGGCTCTTCTCCAAAGACAGCTGGATTTCAGGCTGGGCATTGCCAGAGGGAGTTTAAGCTGTGGATGATGCATAAGGGAAGTCTTCAGCTCAGATAAAGACTTCTCTGGACAAGAGCCAATCTTGCCCAAAGCCCTGCCTTTTAGACCATGGCAGACTGCTACTGAACTGTTGGAAAAACAAAGTTGAGAGCTTTAAACACATCTCAGATAAATTGTCTTCCAAAAGCAGTAACTTGTCAAGAGCTTATAGCAGGCCTCATGCTCTTTCGTAGTAGCATTTATATTGCTGAACGGGCATGAGAGCAAATGGACTTTTGGTCAGGAGCAGCTAAGGGAGGATACGACTACAGATAAACTGTGGCTGGTGAAGGATAACCTACAAAACTTTATGGCAATATTTCCAAATATTAGCTCATGCAATTAGGTTCAGAAAGTTCAAAAGTAGCCTTTTGAAAAGAATCATCCCTATGGCATAGGTCACGTCAGTTGGAGCTGACATTTATTTAAACAGCATGAGTTGTTACCCCTTTTCTCTCTCAGTCTCTATTTTTTTTTTAAGTAACAAAATCCCTTAGAGAGCAACAGAGGGGTTAAATACTTTAGGGAATGTGCTGGTTTTTACTGGGGTAGAGTTAATTTTCTGCATAGTAGCTACTATGGGGCTCTGTGTTTGATTTTTGCTGGAAACAGCATTGATAACGCAGGGATGATTTGGTTACTGAACAGTGCTTGCACAGAGCTAAGACCTTTCTCCTTCTCACACTACCCCATCAGTGAGTGGGCTGGGGATGCACAAGAAGCTGAGAGGCGACACAGCTGGGACAGCTGACGTCAACAGACCCAAGGGATATTCCATACCATACGGTGTGATGGTCAGCATATAAAGCTGGGGGAAGAAGAAGGAAGAAGGGGATGCTGGAGTGATGGCATTTGTCTTCCCAAGTAACCATTATGTGTGATGGAGCCCTGCTTTCCTGGAGGTGGCTGAGCACCTGCCTGCCTGTGGGAAGTGGCGAATGAATTCCTTGTTTTGCTTTGCTTGTGTGTGCAGCTTTTGCCTCACCCGTTAAACAGTATTTACCTCAGCCCATGAATTTTCTCACTTTTACTCTTCTGAATCTCTTTCCAATCTTTATGTGGGAGGAGGGAGCGAGCAGTTGTGGGGGGTTAGTTGCTGGCTGGGGAAACGGTTAGATTGACAGAGCCTACCCACTAATTCAACAGAGATTCCAAAGGCTTTCCTGAATGAAACCAATTATAAGCATTTCCTGAGGAAAGGTGTTGGACTACAGGATGCATATGTATATATATTATATAATATATATTACATATTGTTTATTATATATTGTATATTATATATGTATATATTATATACGCATACTATATATCTTATACATAGTTTATATTATATATACATATATGTCTAATATAGCTACACACTGTAGCTATATTAGACATTTTCCATTCATAAGAAAATGTTTCTCCTGAATACATTGGGTTTTGTTTGCAGACGGTGACACGATCATCTTTATTAATGTAGGTGGTGCAAACACCTAGAAAATAATATAGGAATGTTGAAGATATTTGGATAGGATGAGGAACCAGAAATGGAGTGGTACTGTTTCATGCAATCCCACTGCTCCTCCGCAAGGCTATTACATTCCTGATTGCAACCATTTTAATGGTATGATTCTGTCAGTTTTCAAGCTCATGTTTTTTGTGCCCTCTCTCTCAGATAAGAAAACCAGAGTGAAGAGGGTTTGCTTTATTTAAAATCTTATCTGTAGAAGCACAAAAAAAATTACCCCAACCATTACAGATGTGCTCATTCCTCTGAAATTTCTTTCAGGCGCTTGGCACCTCTGAGGAGTACGGAAGGCAATTTTAACATACATCTCCACCTTTAATTCCTCAGTGCATCCATTTTAGCAGCAATCATTACAACAGAGTTGATGCATCTACCAACCTGAGAGGTGTCAGAATCTGGAGGAATGAACGCACGAGATGAAGTCAGAGCATTTGTTCCTTGACAGCTCACAGTGGCAGCCCAGATAGGGCTGGAAAAAAAGAGAAGGTACTGTAATTTGTCCTCACTGATCTGAAGCCTGCAAACAGATAAATTTCAGACATAAATACTCTGAGCAGCATACTTTCCTGGGAGGTTGTTGCAAGAGTGAAGCACACTGATACCTCCTCTAAAGGTTTGTATTTCGTGACCCCATTTTGGTGACTGTTTCTAACAGTCATTCTCTGCAAAGACTCTCACTCTGAGAATCTATTTATATTATGAGTGAGAGGGGATTTTTTGGGTTCAAAATGAAATGTATCTCCTTATTCTTACAGCTTGCAAAAAAATAAAGTTCAATGCCTGAACTGCAACTGAATCATTACATTTTATGTATATCAAGCAAGGTAAAACCTATTTGACATGCTTACTTTTTTCAGTTTATTAACATATTTTACTTCATCTCTGTGGGTTTTTTATAATATCTGAAAATATGCCCAATGTTTTACAAAACTAGTACAGGCTTAGCATCAGCCCATAAAGTCTGACAGTTCTGAGAGGATGAGTACTAGGGGCTTTTTCCCATCAATTATTATTTCTATAACAGATGTATGGAAAAGGAAAAAGCACATCAAAATTAGGGCAGCCATGAAAAAATAAATCCTCAGTCATGCACAGTTAAGATGGAACATTAAATATTAAATCCAAATTTTGAGTATATATTGTGAAATATAGTTTACATTTACATTTTAAAATATTTTGTTTAAACAATTAATTGTCCTCAACATGCCTCTTTTAAAGTTAAATGTTTCATGCAATAATTTACTGAACATACAGAATGGAGCTGGCAGCCGCCAATATTAGAGACTACAGCTTAACCTAGAATACTGTAAGGCAACTTGCCTTATATCAGTGCTAAAAAATTCACAATAATGTCACCAGTGGAAATCATAGAATCATAGACTGGTTTGGGTTGGAAAAGACCAGAAGATCATTTAGCTCCAGCCCCCCTGCCATGAGCAGGGACACCTCACATTAGACCATGTCGCTCAAGGCTCTGTCCAATCTGGCCTTCAACACTGCCAGGAATGGAGCACTCAATCTTGAAGGCTCAGTATCTTCCAAAGCCTCACAATTTCTTCCCTCACCCCTCTTTTTATTTTTTTTTCTAGAAATGCAAAGTCAATGAATTTATACTTTGTAAATATGCAACCTGTAACATGTTTATGCTTTCGTATGTAGTTATTATAACATTACGCACAGAGAAGCATCCATCCTCAACTGTTTCTTAGCAGCATCTCCAAGGAAGGCTGTGCCATAGTATGCCATGATTAGTCTTCGGAAAAGAGAGATCCTAATATTAAGTAACAAAAAAAAAAGTAATAAAAAAAATTCAAAACCTTCCTTTCCTGCTATAAACCTAAAATGGTTGTTCAGGACTGTCCCTTATGTAGCTGGTATCCCAGTATCTATTCTACTTATGGTACTACTTATAAGTAGTCAGTGTCTTACAGAACCCTTCCCACAACAAGTTGTAGAGAAAAGAGTGAGGAAAGGTGCAAAGATGATCCTAGGCCACCTATATCTGCCTAGTTCAGCCAGAACACATCACTGCCTGTGAAGAGACATACTAAATGGCACAGAGATCAATTGTCTGGATGCCAGGCACCTTGCCATACAGCTGCCTATGTGCCAGTGCAGTTCTCCACAGCATAGGTCTCCTTCCAGGTGATTAGGTTTGGAGCACTGAGGATTCTATTAAACAGCAGATAGGTTTTGGGGGGGTTTTGGTTGTTGTTTTGGTTTTGGGTTTTTTGTTTTTGTTTTTTTTTTTTTGTTATTCCTTCTGCAATCCTCATTCGTTCTCCTAATCACACACGGTTATCATTCAGATTCACAGTATCAAAAGGCATTTCTACATGCCCAGTTCTAAAAACAAGTCAAAGCACCTACCCAATCATCAGTAATAAAAATTCACAGGGTAAGCATAGAAGCAAGCTGCCCACCCTGCCTTAACTGTGAGGGGGGAAGTGGGTGCAAAGTAGGATGCCTCAAACGTTAGCAAAGCTCACGGCTGAGAGCAAGATCTAAACCTACTACAGAGGATTTCAGCCAGCACCTCCCTTTACAGAGAGAGCTCACCAAATCTCTGCTGATCTCCCAAGGAACACTAGGACATGGAATTAAGGGCATTTCTCAAACCCCAAACCATTTAGAACATACTATGTTAAAGCTGACCTCTTTAGTCCCATCAGGAATCTTATCAGAAACCAAGACTGATATTGGAATATTGGTATAATGCATTTTCAATGGCTCCTGTATGTAAGAAAGGGCCTAAGCATTCAGCTACACTGGCAACTTCTGTCTTTGGCAGTGATGGGTAGCACTAATGGCTATTCTCATTGTTATAAGATTAAAAAAGTTTTCTTTTTTAAACAATTCTATACCCCAGTCTGCTTCCTAATACCTACTCTTATGATTGGAAGATGATTAGCTAGTATTCCCAGGCATTATATCTAACATTCATCTACTACCAGACTGGTACAACATAATCATAATAAAAATAGATTTATTGGTTTGTTTCTCCTTCTAGTCAATTAAGTAATGCTCACAGTTTTATAGGATACTGAGGACGCTGAAGCAGACACTAAATAATAACTGTTAATCTCTGTTCATTTTGATATATCCCAGAACAGCTCCAAATGATGGCCAAGCTCTGTTATCATCCTGGATAGAATGAAAATTAGGGATTTCTTCCAAGTACTTCTGCATTACAGACCCATTTTCATTTTCCAGTTATTCTTCTCTCACACGATCCCATGAATTCCCACACATGCAGAATAGCTATTCTTCATCCATGCTTACTTAGAGAGGAAGACTGGAGTATTCCAACATACATTTTAACAGAGCCAAAAGAGTGAAATTCCCTTAGGTAATTCCAAGTATTCCCTCACTTGTCCTGATTATACTGAAATGTAGGTTTAAAAAATATGGTATATACAAACCCAGTATTAGTGATCAGCCTTCAAGCACTTTTGGGCATATCTGTGAAACCATGTTTATAATTAAGAAGTCCACAGAGAGCACAACATCCTGTGTGTTAAATGTGGGGAGTCTCCATCCCTATAGAAGAAATAATCAAAATGCAATAATCCTTGTTAAACTGTGGCGCAGCATCACACTTTTTCAGCAGCCTAATGTAGTGCAAGACATTACAGCACAAGGTATTACTTCTCAGGTCATCGTCCCAGGCAAGTGTATCACACAGCTAACGTTTCTCAAATATTCCATTTTCTGTCCAACAGTGTGTTTTTCTCATACCACTACTCCCTGGTTTCCCAAGCCCCAGAAACTGAAATAAATATAGTTTCACTAGAATCAGTGCCTGGAAAAATATCCAGAATGATGCCACCCATCTTACAAGCAGTAAAGTAAGATATGATAACTCAAGTGTAATATTTTAAGTGATACATGGTTGTCCTGGTATTTTTAATTCCTTGCTGCTTTTAGAAGTGTATTAGACAACTCTAGAAACAAGTGTGAGTGTAGTATGAGTGCGGGTACACTCAATCCCCTCATCTAGATCATCAGTGAAGATATTAAACAACACTTGCCCTGCCACCAAGCCCTGAGGAACACCGCTAGTGTCCGGTTGTGATACCATTTAACACCACTCTTTGGGCTAGGACATCCAGCCAGCTTCCAAACCCAGCAATGAATCCACCTATCCAGGCCATGGGCAGCCAGTTTCTCCAGGAGAACACTGTGGGAGACAGTGTCAAATCCTTTACTAAAGTCCAAATAGAGAATGTCTACAGTCTTTCTCTCATCAACCTTGCTGTAGAAGGAGATCAGGTTGTACAATGTGAACATAGTTCGTAAAATATGAAGGCTCCACATGCATTTTTGCTTGTCTTTGAGCCTGGCAATAGTTGAGATACTGAATCTTATTAAATTATCCAAATAAACCACTACTCTTGTACTAGTAGTGTTGTTTGAGAATTAGTAGTCCAAAGCAGAGCTGCTTGTCTCTGTTTAAACTGTGAACTAATTAAAGCAACAATTTGAACTAAACTGTAAGAAGCATGGGAAGACCTATACATCTCTCATAAAAACACAGATGTTGTTTCATTACTGTTCTGTGGTAACAGGGGCCACATTTTGACTCGCCCTTGAAAGTACATACAATACTTGCACTCACAACCTCTCCACAAGGAGATTCCTCAGCACATTTAGGAAGCTCCACCCAAACTCATGCATGTGAGCGTAAGGGAGAGGTAAAAAAGAAATAGGATAAAAATCACTCCTTGAATTTAGGAGGCAGAAAAGATCAAAATCTCACTTCAATTTTGTCTTGAAGGCTTAAATGGCAGAAAATTGCACAGTCCTGTGCCAGCATCAGTGTGGATGCTATTCCAAAATGTAGTGCAGCTTTGATTGCCCAACAGGGAATAGTGGTATGCTGCTTGAAAAATCTGCTTCTTTGTAGGTCAGATACAGATGCATGTCTTGACTCAGTGATGACTAATAAGAACCTCAAATTCAGTTCTTTTTTTTTTTTTTTTGAGTGTACAGTTTCAGGTATATTAAAGGATTTATTCCCCCGTTTTTTACTGAATCATATTATTTCAAAGATCATGATCTTCTGAATTCATATACACACACAAAGATTCTACCATGCACATATTTCCAAACACTCACCTACCTCAAATTCATTTTTACACTTATTTTCATAATGCTTCTGTGTGATCTAGAGAATCATATTTGTCCTGAAGTGGAAAATTGAAGAAAAGCTGATTCTTCCCTTACTTATTTCTCCTTCACTTTTGAAATTAATCTGTCCTTGGGTTTAGATAAATAATGCTATTTCAGAAATGTCTCACTGGTACAAACAATGATGTATTTGATGTTTTTCTCCTGACACTGTAGCATTCATACATAAAAACCTGTTATTACTGTGCTCATGCTGCAATCCTGTAAGCACAAACAATGCATCATCACTGGACAATAATTTTGTCAGATCAAGGCTGTGACTTTGCCCTCTGAGGGTTGTCTGTAAGCAAATAATAGGTGAACTAGTCAGAAGGATTTACAATGAACTTCTTGTTAATTATAATGCATAACTCTAGGGAGCTTTTCAAAATGGTCCCTCTTTGAGTAATTTTAATATGTTTCTACAAGATATAAAGTGATATAGGTCCAGAGACAGAATAATATGTATGTCTATTTTAAATTCTAGTGTAAATCCCCAGCTGCACAGCTTTGTCTGTATTCATATTTTATTAATCAGCTCACTTTAATGTCCTCACTTTTCATTCTCTCTCATTCTCTCCCTCTAAGTCCCTGCCTAGCTGCTTCCCAGAGACCATTTTAAAATTGCTTCTAATGATTTTAGGCACTTTTAATATGACTATCAGTTCTCTTCGTGAACCAAGTTGTTAGCTAGCAGCAGTATTATTTGGGGATCTCATCTCATTGTTTCACCCGCACTGACAAGAGCCAGGCTAAATCCTTGGTCTAATCCTATTTACTTATTTACAATTTAAATTAATTTAAATGAATTTGCCACAGGAAAATTGGCTCCCTTGCAGTATAATAGCAAAATTAAGAGGGTCTAAGCTCCAGCTGTTCCTCAGAGTGGGAGATAACTTAGGCAAACCCTGTAACCAGGATCATTCCTTTCAACCAGAGCCCCCCTACACCCACAATGAATTTTCTCTGCCCTGTTGAGCATCTGGGGCAATTGTCCCTCTTCCAAGCAATGATCAGTTTTGATTAGCAGTTTGAGATACTCCACTGAGCCTGAGTTTTTGGCAGACCACTGATTTTTAAGCTGGGCCTAATGTTTATTCAGGTTAAACAGTGGATGACAGTCTTTAGTGCCTTTCAGCACAATAGTTAACAAGAACTCTCATCGGAATTTGTGCACTTAACTAGTTGAACAAGATCAAAAAGTCAGATTTTTTTGAAAGGAAAAATGGAGGCAATTATGTTTCAAATGTTTCTGCTTATTTGATCTTCTTATTTTCCTTTTTTTTACAGTTGTTCTTGTGGATTACTACGTATTTATCACGGGTCGGTAACTTCAGCTTTGGCAATTTGCCTAAGATCAGTAGTACCCTTAGTGGTCTTCTTTGCAGAAAGTCATACTTCCTAAAAACCAGAAAGACAGCATCCGTGCTTCTCATTTTCCCAGGATCTGTGGTTCTTTTATGGCAGTTCTTCATCCAGGTTGCAATAGCAAAACAATTCAATGTGGGGGGCACACTGAACTCTCTTCTGTGGAATTCTCCTGAAAAGGAGACTGTTGAAGAGTAATGATGAGAATCATAGATTATGTTAAATCTCCAGCAACTTCTCTTCAGGGTTTAATTCATGAGGGGGTAAAAAGGCACATCATCCTAGGGCTTCCATCTTGGTCCTCCCTGATGTCCAGCACCAAAGAACAGTAATAACAAGGGACAACCTGATATCTGATATATGTGAAGAGAAGAAAATCTTCACACATAGTGTGTATATATATATATATGTGTGTGTTACTACAGGTCATGTAATTTCCTCTGTAATACCTGTTATTACACCATAACATATTGTCCATAACACAACACACTTGTTATTGCACTATAACATAATTGTCTTGCAAGACAATTTTGTGGAAGATGAAAGTACTTTTTTTCAACAAACTGGCTGCAGGATAAAAAAAAAAAAGTGGTCTTACAGTAATGGCAGCTTTTATACAGCTCTTTCTGTATTGTGAGCAAGACTTACTTTGAAAGTGAATTGCATATACTTTCCCATTTTACCTAGGTAGAAACTGTCTAAGCATGAGGGATCATTTAACCTATATGTTTTCTTCTCCTTCTGTGTCTGTATGTATCGTTAAAAGTATCACTCAATACAGAATTAGGCATGCAGATAACTTTAAATCCTTTGAAAGGCTCAGCTGAAATCAATGGCAGTACTCTTGGTGCATAATATTTAGCAGATGTATAAATACCTGCAGGATTAGGATTGTAGGTTGTCAGCTTCTTTGGGACACATCATATTTCTCTTTCTATTTATGTACAATACCATGTAAATGTATGCAAAATATGCACATTCAGTAAATATGCACAACATCCTAGTGAATTTGTCTAATGGTTTTTATATAGCAATAACAGACATAATTAAAAAATTCAACCTAAAACCTAATCCATCAAATTGATTATTTGAAAGACTCAAGATAACAGATCCAGGTACCAAGTGAGTTCTTCCTGAGCAATCAAGTTTTCTGAAGTCCTAATGATATTGTACATAAAGTAAGAACTATCTCCTGAAGAGTGTCTCAGACGCTGGAATGAGTACCTATTCTGTTATTGTTAGTTGTTGCTGGGTTACTTTAACAAATCTTTTTCTGTTTCAGCACGATAATAAATCCACCAAAGTTTCTTATTTTCTGCCCAGATGTCTCATCATAAACAACGATTCTTGAGACAAACTTTTTTATTTTCCATCTAGCTATTAAAAAGGACAAGAAGAATTATGCAATAGAGGATTTGTTTGGAAAACTTCAATTGCAGTCTGTAGTCAGTGAGACAAGCCCATTTCTTAAATAAAATTGTAATTTAAGAGAAATCTGTGATAATTCCAAATTGAGAAGAATATCCTGATGAGCTGAAGCTATAATGTGTCTTTTCCTCCTACCCTGCAGCAACAAAATGTATCCATAGTTCTGTGGTGATAAGCATTATATGAAGCTATACCTATATGAATCTGCCAGGCGCAGATCTTTTGCAGATCTCTAATACTGCGGTTTATTTATTCTGTTTATGATTAATTTACAGTGTCACAATATTCATTACACTTAGTAGTGATTAATAAAACACTCATTAGTATATTATTCAGAGGCAATGAGTCATGGAGATGTGCATCTATACTGATCTGATACACATACATGTTTTCTGTCTTGTTTTACCAGTCTGAGTTGGTTGTTTCTTTCCATTACTCTTTGGGTAAGAGGTTAAAACCAAGTTATCACTAGTTATGTTAGTCTACAGAGAGAAACAGCTAATTTAGCTTTAGTCAGTAATTGTTTTCCAAATGGAGCCACTTGTACCTCACAACCACACCAAACACCATGGTGCCTTTGTGAATGTTTTGCCAGAGAGGGTGTTAAATACCCGAGTTCTCATGCAGGAATGCTGAGCCTATGTACCTGTCACAAAGACAAAACACTTCATAGGTTAGGACTGCAGGTCTTCAGAAAGCTGCTTTGAACATGGCTTCTCCATGACCAAGCTGTCTGGCTGTCCTGCAGTCCTGTCCTATCAGCATAAGCAGGAGGGTACTATGGATGGTGGTAGCCATGAGGCCAGGTCTCTCCTACTAAAGCAGGTACCTCTGAGAAGTTCTTCCCATGCATGCAGGGCAAAGACCTGCAAGCAAATGGCAATATTTTGTGTTGGTGTCTTTTTTAATTTTGGTGGGACCTGCTTTGGTTTTGAATTATCCATGAATTTGTCTCTCCCTGCTCAGTGGTACTGGGGACTGTTTGGTGCTTTGTGGCTTATGGGACCACCTGCATTCCTGGGAGCTCTGGAAAAGTAGGGGCTGGTAATGATGTTACGTACAAGCTTTATATTTCCTCACAATTTAAGGCCAAGAGAGATCATCAGATTGTCTAGTCCAATGTCCTGTATATCGGTGGCTATTAAAAGTTGTACATGTACCTCAAGGCTGACACAATTACTTTCATTAGCCCATAGTATTTTGGTCCTTGAGAAACCAAACTGTTATGTGTCTAAAGCAGTACCTGAGATTCATACAATACTGGAGAACTGATTAGGCATAATATGGCCAGAAAATTACAGAAAAGATTAATGCAAAAAACTCCACTATCCTTGCCAGTCTGAGCTAGAAAAATCTTTACTGCTCCTGGATTTGGCTTAACTCATATCCAAGCATCAGATGTCTAAGATTATTTTCTGCACTGGTTTACTTTCTTCCTGGCTACAGGAAAGTAAATAATACATGCTTCAAGAGAAGGCAAAAACTTCTTCTGCAGAATATATGAGGCCAAATATCCTCTGGGAGGAGCAGAGAAGAGATTCTTCCTCTTTGCTGTAGGCAGCCAACTGGAGCTCTCAGGTATTGGGTTTGATTATACTCATTACCTTAATGCCCACCTGCAAACATATGAGTGGGTAGGGTGCAATTCAAGCAATCTTGTTTCAGCCATAATGGAAGAAGCTGCGCAGATGCATCATTCTAATGGATGTAGGGCTACAGGGAACACCAGGGAATCTTGCCTGATGTGACCCTCTTTCTTCCCTGTTTGAGGCTGCTCTATCCATTAGATGTTCTCCCAGAAGCTGAAGTAAAGCTTGTATTTAAGAAAGCCAGTTTTTGGGACAAAATCAAGCAATGGTTAGTGCACCACCTCCCTTCGTAAGCTCTTACAGAGTTTAATTACCTTTACTGTGCTAGGAAATTGCATCTGATTTCAAGGTTGATTACATCTAACCTTAAACTTCCAGTCACTGGATTTAGTTGTGCTTTTGTCAGCAAGGGTGAAAAAGCTCACCGCTGTCATCTTTCCCCTGTCTCCTCTCAACCTTTTCTGGAGTAAGTGGAATATGTCCAGCTCTTTAAGCCTGCCATCTCAAGACTCACGCTTGACCTGCAAAATATTTGGATTTTCTCCAATATTTTCTCATCTTCTTTAACATGCAGGCACCAGGACTGTGCTGAGTCCTTTCCACAGCACTGCACCGAGATATTATGTTAGGGGTGATTATCTAGGGTAATTGCTTTTTATCATTCCCTGAGTCTGTGCTCTCTGAGACAGTGTCCATTCCTACCAGCTTTCGGTTCCCAGAGGTATAAATTTGCATTAGACTGTAGTAAAATGAATTTAGTGTGCTGCTTGGTGGACAGGGATCATTTAGCCAAATCGAGTCACTGCAGAAGTAATATATCTTCTTTATTTAGTGAGCTAAAATACATTCTGTTATATGCAAGCCTTTAAAGCAAAGATTTTATCTCATGGCCTGGACTGCTGAAAACAATATAAAACAGTATTAGGTGAAGACTGTGGTTTCTGATTCTGCTGGGAACCTTCCCACATCGAATAAAATCTCCCCGTTAAAAGACTGCATTTGGAAATTTGTCAGAGAGACGCTTCTTAATCCTTGTAACAGGTGACCTGTTAATTCCATGTAATGAGAGACTTGAAATCAAATTGTCACGTGGTATTGTCAACTGCTTTACAGAAATCCAAGTACATCCTATCAATACAGCTGCTTTTCTCATGCAGACCTGTAATCTTTTACATGAATCTCGTAAATAACCAAAAAGTCCACAAGTGTGTTTGACAAGACCTAACTTCCACTGATATGTTTTGACTAGTATTAAATGTATTTATCCTCCAGTTCTTTTTCCAAGTATCCCAGAAACATATGCTCTTGTGCAAAGTCCAAAACACCAATTTCAAGTAATGGATGGCATATAGCAGAAAAATATACTTCCCTACTTATATTTTTCTCTAAAATATAGCTAGGTGGAGTATGAGCTGAACTAGCTGAGCTTATTTATAACTGCTGTTTTGCTTTCAGAGCTAATGAATCATTGACAGCCCAGGGACTTTAAACCAAAAACTCTCTTCTATAATACAGGGCAGCTCTTTGCTATGTAGAAAAAGGACTACATGCAAAACTAGTGAGATCTTTCAAAACGACAGAACCTGCCAAATACAGGAAAAAGAGAAGCTACTGCTACTTCTTGAAGAGAGTGTTTAAGGCCCAGTCCTCAAATCCTTGTGAGAGTAGCAGTGCTTACAAGTCAAGATGGTCTGCACTTTGATAGCACAGGGCTTAAGCAAGATAAAGAGACACAAAGGATTTGTACTGGCCCTCTGCAAAGATGGGCTTTCTCCACTATTAATCTTCTTGGAGCAAAACCTCAACATGCAGCAGCAGTACCCATGGGCTGGAGAGAAACATGAAGACTCTTGGCACCATCAAGCCTAGAGAGATAGCAAAAGCAGGTATCCAATTTAGATTATGGCTCCAGCACAAACACTGTAGTTTATGTTACTCTTGGTATTCCCAAGATGCAAAATTTCATGGGTTTTTTTGCTGCTCTTGTGGTTCAGTGCAGACTACTGCTCTGTGCTCTGTGTGCATCCTCCCTTTGGGCACAGAGTAATCCCAAGGAGAATGTGTTGCTGACACATCTTTGCACGGGGCTCTACAACCAAATCATACTCTGGCCCATGACCAGAACTCAAAGCTTCTAAATGCATGTTACTAGAGATAAGTCCATTGTGAGATTTAGTTCTTTAATGTACCTGCAACTAGAACATGAATTTCATACCACTATTGGTTATGAAATGAGTCAAGCCTCTAGTAAAAGGAATATTAGTTAATGAATAAGGAGAAGGTTGTTCAATTTATCTCAAAACAGCAAGAAGTGATATTCTTTGCTGATTTTTGTACAAAGTTATTAATATCTGAGAAGCTTAAAGGAATAGATGGTACCAGATGATTCTTTAATTTAGCCATTTAAATATTTTGTTAATGTTTATTAACTTTTAAGGATCCAGTCCTGTAAAGTCTTATTTGTATGAATAAACCTTACTCACAACCAGTCCTGCTTAATTATGTAGGCTTTTTTGCATTAGAAAAATTAATTTGTGTAAAGGTTATTAGTGGGCCCTCAAATATTTATGAACACTTACCAAAATTATTTCATGAGGTAAACTTAAGAACCATCTGTTACACTTTTATTATATGCTCGCTAATATTCATAACTGTGTAGAAGTCAGCAAGTGCTAGCAGTTCCTTTCTTATCTGAGGGCAGGCAAGTGACCTTATCCTTTAAACTTACACCCCTTCCTAACAAGGAACTAATCCTTTCATTTCTACCTACCATGTAAAATGGACAAGCAATGACAATAAGCTAAGGAGTGAATCTGCTATTGGGTTTGTTCACGAAGCCAAAAAGTTTCTTCCACCTATAATGATAATATATTCCTTCTACTACACACACTGCCAGCTGAGGGGGAACATGACATGAGCTGTATTTCAGTTCTTAAAAATCTGTGTCATTTTTAACAGCAAGTACCTGTGCAGTCCTTCACAGCAATTTTCCTCAGAAAAATATTTTTTTCTCCTTTTCAAAGATATACTAAATGCCCATTAATTTCAACCGAGGTTACAGATGCTTAGCTGCTCTCAAGAGTGAGTCTTTGAATACAAAGCTGCAAACTAGCTACTCATGTACAGCTGGTCAAAAAACATTTTAGAAGCTGCAATTTTATCAATAAAAAATAAGTGTTTCCTCTCTTTGGTGATGTTTTTTCCTGTACACAAGCAATCACACTTAAATCAATAGGCTAATGTGATAAGTTATGTAAAGTAAAATCAGTCTTCCTTTCTATTGCTATGATTTTTAACTATACAAGTGGTTCATTCCACTGAGCACAACTAGAGGTTCAATTTTAAAGGGAAATTACCTCATGGAAGACATCCATTTTTATCTAATAAAACAAATTTCTTTTTTTCCTTATTTTTCTTTTTCTGTCAGCCAAAAGATTAATAGATCTGCTAATCTTCTTTTCCATTAAAAAATAATTAACACTCCAAGGAGGTTTGCAGCACTTGTCATGTGGTGTATTGTGGGTATGTGGGCATGACCAACCAAGTGCATCCATCCTGTGTGTTATACTCTGTTGTCAGATGCCTGTATACTGAACAGCGAAAATAATAAAACACGAGCTGATTTGAAGAAATGGATCCTGCATGTTAGGTTTGTGTTCTCAGCCATGATTAATATATTTCTACTGGCTTAAAATGAATTTGAGTCGGTTTCAGTTAAAGGAACAGAACTCACAAAGCCTAAAAATCACAATACAGAGCTGGCAGCGCAGTTAAGGCTTCCTCTGGTCACTGATTCTGTGACATGATCTAATCCATTGTAAACAGGAATGCACGCTCATGTTTTAAGTTTTTCCTTTTTAACTGATTTTGTCTTCAAAACAGGACTGAGTCAGTCAGTGTGATGGGCTTGTAAGGAACTGACAAAATCAATTTTTATCAAGTTTTTTTCCTTTTTGCTATTTCCTCTTATATTAATAAGAATGTAAAATGATAAGCATGCATAAAGTGCTCATGAGCCAATTCGCAAATATTCTTAAGAGTGAAAAAGCAGGTTTTGATTTAATACAAACGCATGGTCCTACATTATCTTACTAAAGTGATGCAGTCACATTACTCAGAGAAGTATTTACTTGGGCAGAGACTCCCAGGAATGAGGTTTAATGATGGAGAATGGCGTTTAGCAGTGTATTAGATGTAAACTTTTCCTTCTTCCCTGCAAAAGACCACCTATCTGTGGCCATAGCGGTGCTCCTGAGCCAGCAGTTTCTTTCTCACAATTGCCTATATGGAGGTAAAACAGTTTAGTATAGCTAAAGGCAAAAAAAGCACCATGGAAATCCAAGCCAATTAATTTTCTTTTCCATGTAGCCTCTTGGGTGGCTAAAAGCAAACCAGCTACCAAGCACAGACGAATCTTTCTAAAACCCTTCTACCCCAATGCTCTCGGCTGGAGACAGGCAACAGAACGCTTTGCTGCGCGAGGTAAACAGAAAATTTAATTTGCTGATCTGGAGCAGAAAAGTGCATGTTTGAGTGAGAGAGGCAACTAACTGGTGATGATGCTCCTTCAAGCCTGTATTCTGGCAGTCCATGCAACTGCTGCAACATGGCATAATTCACAAGAAGCGGCTCTTGGAGAAAAAAGTCACCCTGACAAGAACAATGGTAAACCCACAGCAAGGTCTGAATAACTGATCGCACACAAGACCAGATTGGGTGAAGAGCAAGTTCACCTATTGTACCAAAACCGGTGCAGGGGCAAGTTTGCCACATCAAGTGTTACACACTGGCGATAGCAGCTTTTCATTCATATTGGCAAAGCAACTTTATTCATCTGTTGCTGAGGAACCTGGAGGGCACTGGGGAGAGCAGAAACACCCCATAAGTACATTTCGCGGGCCGGTGGGGATCCCAGCAGGAAGGGAGGACTCTCCCCGGCCTCCAGCGTGGGGTGCACAGAGAGCGCCGCTCTCCGTGCTCCAGCTCCTACAGCTGTGCGGGGAGAGCCAAAAGCAGTGCCCCGAAGGGACACACAGTATCAGCCCTCCTGGGGGTGGTAGAGGGGGCACCTCCCCGCTGTGCTGTGGGAGCGAGAGCTACGTCTCCTCCTTCCCTCCCTCCCCGCTCTCTCCTCCCGCCCTCCCCGCCAGTCTCCCTGCCTGCAGCAGCAGCAGTAGCAGCAGCGCAGGGGCAGGAGGGAGCGCGGCGCGGCAGGCACAACCGCCCGGCGGAGGCAGCAGGGCTGGCGGGCGGTCGCTGCGCCCGGGCCCTGCTGCCCCGGCCCCGCCGTGGCAGGCTCCGCCCGTCGCTCCCATGGCGCGGCGGCCCCGCGCCAGGTGAGGCTGCTCTGCCTGTTGCGCCGCTGGAGCGCGGACCGAGCCGCTGTGAGCCGAGCCCAGCCGCGCTGAGCCGAGCGGCAGCACCAGCGGCGACACGCCGCGAAGTTTTGCGGGGAGGTGCCGCTCCGCCATGTGAGTTGCGGGGCCGCGCTGGAGGGCGGTAGCGCTGGGAGGAAACTCGACGGGCAGAGAGGGACGCGAGTAGAGCTGCTGCCGCCGAGGGGCTACTGCTGTGCCCCCAGCGCTGATAGGCGAGGGCCAGTGGAGATGCTCCAGAGCTCCTGGCGCCTCGTGAGTGCTGGGGGGTGACCGGTCCGTTGGTCCGCCGAGGCAGCGGAGGGAGTGTGGGATGGGAATCAAGAGGCGGAGGCTGCGGGGAGGTTGGCTACCACCTCCTCTTTTAGCAGCGAACGAGGGATTTGAGACTCTGATCTCGTACCGGAGCAGCATCGGATAAAGAGAAGGTGGGGGAGAAAGCGCCCCCCTGTATTAAATTACTAAGAATAATATGAAAGGGTAAGCCATATGCACACTGGGGTGCTCTATAAACACTGGCGTGTTTTTGAGGCGCTTCCAGCCGTGTGCGGAGCGAGCAGCCTTAGGTCGCGCTGATCAGCATGCAGGCGGCGGCCGGTGCGCGGGGCTGGCGAGGAATGGGGCGGCGGGGAGCGATGGGGAGACGCCGTGTGTGTGGTGCCGTGGGATTTTCCCCCTTTGAGACCTACCGGGACCAGTTGCTACGGAGCCGGCGGCTGTGGCTGTTATGCGGAGAAAGGAGAGGGTAGCTCCTTTTGAATCGCGGGCAACAAATGGCAGCGAACGGCGACCGGGGCAGCGGTTCCAGGCAGCCCTGCTGCCTGGTGAGGCACCCGGTACGGTGTACGGTGGCCCTGGGGTCCCCGGGGCTCAGGAGCAGCCCCGGAGGCGAACGGGGCGCGGCCGCGACCTTAGAGCCCGCGCTGAAATGCCGTGATTGCTCGCAGCAAGGGGATACCGGCTACTCAGTGTGTGTGCGAGTGGAAACTGCGGGCTCTTCTCTCGCCTTTCTGGCAATCTACACGCCCAGAATTTCCCTCTCCAGAAATCTGGAGATGTGCCAGCTGAAATTGTACTTTCCTTTTGGGTTTTGCCTTCAAAAACTATACGATTTTAGGGTGACGGTTAGGAAATTGCAAAGTGATTCAGGGTGCAGCTTATCATCCAGTCTTTTGAAATGTCCCTCGACAGCAGAAATGGTGCGATTACAGAATAAAACCGGCCAAATAACTTAAAAAGCATGAATAAGCCAACTACTTAGAGTCAGAATAAAACCAGGCAAACAATGCTCAGTGCTTATTTCGAAGAAGCCCAGACATACATATATATAAAAATGACAAAATAAACTACTGCTTTTGAGATAATTGTAATTATTAAATAATATCCATGAGGATATTACAGATTTGACAAGGAAAGGAAAATGAGTACTTTTCAAGGGGAAAACTGACAAGGATAGCCTTTTCTGAATGCTGAAGTAACTGACAACAATTTCTTCTCGTGGTAATGTGTCTAATAATTTGTACATTTAAATTGCAAGGTGTGTGTCACACCCTGCTGAAGGCGATAGCTTGAAGGCTTTGATATAGAGCACCCCAGTGTGCATATGGCTTACCCTTTCATATTATTCTTAGTAATTTAATTAAAAAGGACAGGCACACAATGGGCTTCCAGTTTGATTTAGAGGGAAAGAAAGTGTTTAAGCTGTAGAATGAACTAATTTGCAAAACCTTTGCTATGTTCAGAGACTAATTTTCTAGTTTAGTTGCTAACCAGTAAAAATGCTCAGAATTAATTATAACAGTGTGATTGCTTAGCTGATTCTGCATCCTGCCTTTGTGCAAGGTGCTGTGGGTTTCTGTGGGACTACTCCTACAGGTTGTATTCTGATAGCCGAAGGTAGCAGGATTGGGCCTGTTGTCAGATAGTTCCAGCGTACTGTGTGGGGATGCGCCCATTGGCATTTATGAGAGGTCTTTCATTTCAGAAGAACAACTCGGGGTTAAATCCAGATCTCTCAGCTGTTGCTGGTTGGGCCACTGAGCCCTGATCTTGCTTTCTCTGAAGTCTACTGTAAAATTTGCTTCAGTCCAGCTAAAATATGCGCCTGTGGTTAACTGTAGGTTTCTGTTGCCTGAGGGCAAGTTGAAGCTGCTCAGTATCTTGGAGATCAAGGCCTGAGGGAATGAGATGGGTGTTTATATCTGTGACTATCAAGAAATCAATATGTTTTGCCTCAAATGACAGATTAATTGAAAAAGTATCATTTAATAGGCATACAGGTTTGTGCTCTGCATCCAGTCCTGTGCTAATAAAGTTCATGAGAGCTTTGGCAGTGTTGTGGTTTAAAGCCAGCCATAACTCAGAACCATGCAGCTGCTCTCTCACTCCCCTCTTTCCTCCCTGCCGCTCCCGGAGGGATGGGGAGGAGAACAGAAAGAATGTAACTCCCAAGGGTTGAGATAAGAACAGTCCACTAACTAAGGTATAACACAAACCAGTGCTGCTACCACCAATAATAATAATGAGAAGGGAAGTAACAAGGGAAGATAATGCAACCGCTCACCACCCACCAACTGATACCCAGCCTGACAGAGCAGTGATCTAGCCCTTCTGGGTAGCTGCCCCCAGTTTATACACTGGGCATGATGAGCTGTGTTATGGAATACCTCTTTGGTCAGTTTGGGTCAGGTGTCCTGTCTCTACTTCCTCCCGGCTTCCCTTCCTCCCTGGCAGACCATGAGGCTCAGAAAGTCCTTGGTCAGAGTAAACGTTACTGAGCAGCAACTAAAATCATCGGTGTTATCAGCGCTGTTCCCAGGCCGAAAGTCAAAAACACAGCACTGCACCTGCTACTAAGAAGGAGAAAAATGACTGCTACTGCTGAACCCAGGACACACAGATAGAATGAATGCTTAATTTAAGTATACATTTGTGATTTGTCTCTTCTATGGGCTTTATGGGGCCTGTATTTCAGATCTTTTGGAAAGTAGGAAACTTCCTGCTCATACTGAAGCTGTGTTAGAGTAACTTCAGAGTGAATGCCAGCTCAAGAAATAATCTTCAAGCAGTAGAACTGAAATTTACAAAATACAGCCTTACTTGGAAGTGCCGAATTGGGTATCTAAACCCAGAGGAAATGTATTGTTTTAGTACAGAAATACCTTAAAATCTTGATTTTAAGGGTATTTTCTGTCACTTCATTGGGAATATTTATGGGAGTAGCACATGGGATATGTGGCTCACTGATAGGAAGATTTTAAAATTTTTAATTAAATGAATGATTTAAGAAAGCAGGAATATGTGTAGAAATAGCTGTATTTCAGGTAATCAGAAGGTGGACTAAGATACTTTTCCTCAGAATATTACATTTGCAATGACTTATGGGATTTACATCTAACTATTGGCCTTGTTATCTGCATGCGTGGTGTTTGGATCAGCCCTTGCCTAAGAATGCAGATTAAATTAGTGTTCCATGGCTAGTAAAATCATCTTTATAATTTTGCTTCATCCAGTAAAATTTGTTCATAAATTTAGAGACAACTCTTATGGAGCTGTGAAATTTAGCAACTTATAATAATGCAAACCAGGACCTAATTTTAAAATGATGGTCTTTAGAGCCAAGAATAAATCGAGTTAATGGAATATGTAGCATTTACTTTGACTTGTTTGGCCAAGCCTTTTAAAATATTATTTTAGTTACTGAAAGTAATCTCCAGGAAGTGCAGTTTTGATAGAGCACTTCAGTGCTGAGGTGAATCAAATGTCAAGATGATTACAGAAACTACATGCAATAAGAATATAGGAATTTCTCAGCAGTAGGTATTTTTAAATGGATTGCAGTCTGTAAGTACATGCAAAAAGGTGTGCCTTCTGCTCTTAAATCCAATATGCTGTGGGTAAATTAGCATCAAACTTAGAGTTGTTTTGTTCTGGTCAATTTAGATCTCTGCTTGTAGTTTTAATCCAGCTCTTTTCATAAAGTAGTTTATGTTTGTGTGTCACTCTGATGCAGTTTGTTAGCCTGGAAGTACAGTGGACATGTGGGTGCATCCCAGAGAAAAAGCGGTATGATGTGGTATCAGTTCTACTTGCTGCTTCAGCTGAGCTCATTGTTTAGGTAAACAATTGCCAAACCCAGTGTGGAGGAGGATCTCATTATTTCATGATTAAGGATGTATGTTCCTGCTTCATCGAGATCTTTGTGGGTAATTTGTGTCTGTGTCCATACTTGCCATCGATGACTTGCATTACTTACCCCTGTAGACTAAGCAGAGTTTGTAGCCAGCACTGGCTTGTTTTACATGGAGACACAATGCTTAACTGCTGCTGAAGAAGAAAGTAACTTCTATTCCTCTCCTCCTGGATATCTAAATGCTCTGTTGAGTACCTTCAGCAAGTACATTTCTCTTTTTTTAAGTTAGGTTCTTCCTGCACTGGCTCCAACACTGGACAGTGGAAAAACCTTTACTGTAAGGATTGGCACAGCTCCTGAGTACTCCCATCGGCAAGGAAAAGGCAATGTTAGCTGAATTAAAATGGGTTTTCTCCCTCTGGCAGGTATGAAGTTTTACAGGGGTCAGAAAAAGAGAGAGAGAAATGGGAACAGTAGAAAGGAAGTAGAGAATAGCAAAACTCTAAAAAAATAGTAAGAGGGGAAAAGGAAAAGACAGCAAGGAGAAAAGTAGTAGCTGAACTGGGCTGTTTGGCTTCCCAAAGGATGAAGGAGTCAGTGGGCTTGTACTATAGCCCTCTATCTCAGCTCCCTGCTTGTGCCATGGGACTTCAGAAAAGATTTTCTAGTTGATTTCAGTGGGATTGGAAGCCCTGCTGAGGGATTGAACTTGGCTTTTTGTGTCTCCACTCCACAGATAGAAAGGAGATAAAAATGCCTCTTGAGTAAACGGGACTAGTAAAAGGCCTTTTCAGAGATAAACTGAACTGGGTATTTGGAATTCTTACTTAAGCAGAGATGAAAATTAGCACTACAGGGCTTGATGTACTTGAATAAGGTTTACCTCTGCTTTTCAGGGTCAGTTCAATTCGCTAGGGGATGGATTTAAAATTCCATCGGCAAATACTATCTGTATAAATCCATATATTGCAGTGCTTACATAACAACCTGTATTTTACTTAAATTGTGAAAGTCTGACACAGTGTTCTCCTGGAGCGGTCACTTCATGTTCCTGCTTCATCTGTTGGATGCACTACCTCAGTTAATGGAGCATGTCTTTTTAAAGGGGGAATGCTTTAGTGGCAGCCTGTCTTAAGAGGTATATGTTGTGGATGATGTTAATTTTAATGGCATTATGGCATTACAGCGTTACCATTTTCTTTTCTGTCAAAGTTGCAGTGAAACTTAGCTCTTCCTCCAAAGAAGAATAGCATTGATTTTAAAGGGAGTAATTTTTTTGCAGCTTTCCAAAATTGGGTTGCATGCTTTTGCAACTGTCCTAACTAAAGATACTTTGTTTGTAATGATTGTGAGTATTCGACATTTCGTTAGAGTGCTTGAATGACTATTTAATATGCTTATACTGGGAGTTAGTGGGACATGTGAAAAGCCCGTGAGGGTTATTTTCCTCATCCAGATTACAAATGTGTATCCCGTTGGCAGAATTTGCTTCATGAAAAGTGTTTCTGTAGTAATTACAAAGTATACATTTTTATGTGCATTTGAATAATTTGCAGCCAAAGGTTGAAGCCTTTGGACATTCAAACAAATCTATGCGGTTGGCTATTATAAAGGCATTAGAATGAAAAAGAAACAAAAGTACTGGGTGTATAATGTTCAGGCAAGCAAGTACTCCTCTGAGAACAGAGGCAAGTTCCCACTGCAAAGAACAGAAGCATGCCAATTCAAATAGAATCAGAATATCTCAGCTTCATCTCAAAAGCAGCACATGGAAGACAGCATGCAGTAAATGGGCAATCTTTTCCTTCTAAGCGCATACTGAGCCTGCAAAGCTGAGCTGTCATGTCCCTACAGACCAGATTTCTGATCCCATTCTTGGTTTTAAGCAGACTGTTGTCATTGAAGGGTTAATAATTTCTGTTGAGAAAGTGTGTGGTCATTCTGTTTCCAGAATCTTTCACTGTTTTTGGCCTTTGAGAGAAGACACTGTATATGTATTCTGCTCCTCGTTTTCATCAATTGCATGATACTCTTATTGGCAGCTCTCATGCATAAATACTTATTTTGCTAGAGTAGGAGATGACAGGACTGAGACATGTAAGAAACTGAAATCTTTGGCTCAGAAAAAATTCCTGATGGATACAAATGGTATTTCAATAACTTTCGATCCAAAAACTTTCCTTGCAAGGCGACATGACTGTTCTTGCCAGTCACGGCAGGTGCTCCATCTGTACAAATGCCACCTAATTTGAACCAGTCAAGCTTAACTGTTTTTTCCCACTATCTACCACATTTTCAACAAATTTTCTCAGTTCTTTAAACAAGTGTGAGGCAGCAGTGTGGAACAAAATGGACAGAGGCCAAGCAGTTCCTTAATTATAGCAGGGTTTTTTTAACACATTGAACAACAGCAAACTGTGCAGTGTCAGTAGCATTGCAGCTTCCCTTGGTTGTGAGAAAAAAGATACTTGCATAAATTTGTTAAAAATTGAGTGCGTGCTGTTTTGTTGTCTAATAGCATCTCAGTCCTTCTCATTGTCATGCTGCATGAAGAACTATGAATATATCAGCTGTGTGCTGTTCTTTTGATGTGGCTTGTGCAGCAATAATTGATGTATGCTCTTGCATTCAGTACTTGTCTGAGAATAGCTCTTTCTCACAAGCTTGCCATATTACACCTTTGCCACTGGTTTCACTCCAAAATGTATTTATTTCTCACATACAATAAGTTGTCATGCTGCAGGTCTTTCTTGATATTAAATCAGACTGCAGGTGAGATCCCATAAAATATATTTTGCGTTAATTTTAGGATTAGTTTATATAAAAATACTATTCCAATTTGGACTTTCTGTGTAGCTGTGTCACCACACCACAGGCATCCTTCTACAGGCTCTGTCCCTTCTTCAAAGAAGAGCCTAGCCTGCCTTGAGAGAAACTCATGTAAGCTCCATGCGTCATCATCTTAGTATTTTTCTCACTGTGGCATGCAATGATGATGATAATACTTTGATGATGAGTAAATTGCATTAAAAAGTTTAGGGATGTTTGAGTTACATGGGAAATCATTAGAAAAACATGAGGCGAATGAAGATGCTGCAGGTTGCACAGGTCTATCATTTTCACCTTGCTGTGAAGTTTCGGAGCAGGTAAGCTCTGTCTCTCTGTGGGCTCCCTAAAAAGAGTCTTGCTGACTGGAGTTACTGTGTCATACTTGTTTTAATAAAGCAATTTTAATCATATGGGCTAACCTGCTAGTTTTAAACTCTGGTTCTAGAAGCTGATGAGCGCAGCTTTGAATCCTGAGTAATCACCTGGGCTTCTGCAAAAGGAGACTAAAATACCATCAGGCTTGCAGAGTAGTACTTCGGGAATGCAAAGCAGTGGGGAGCTATGGGCTGATTCTGTGACAATGTGTCCATAATTTCCTTAAAATTTTTTTGAGAGTATTGTTATTACCTTTAGTGTAAAAATATTAAAGGTAAGGGGTTAAAAAGACTTGAATTTAATAAATACCTGTATTGCAGTAGAATTGACATTTTTGTAACTGCAGATGTAAATGTGTGTATGAAGGAACTAATGGAGTGATCTGTCCCAGCCCTTTCCATGTTCCTGTTTCTTCATTTTGGACCGGCCAGTTGCAGGTAAATGGCACTGACAGGGAAATTATTTTTTAGTGATTTAAATGCCACAGTTGACAGAGAAAGATTTGTTTTCATTGGATCAGCTATCAGGAAAGTGTACTTCACTATTGCCATCTAGAAAAAAACAGCATGTTTGTTTTTAATTACAGATGCTGAGCTTGTTATGATCAGTTGATGTGAGTAGAGGTAGGCTGGTTGTAGAAGTGGAAGGTTCGTAGTATGAAAGTTGGAGGCTGGGGAGAGGTGGACTTCTTGCTAACATTGACACTGTAGTCAGGTTCATTGTTTTCACCCACATACTCCATGTTCTTGGAATTACCTAGCAGCATCTTGGACTGATGTATTGCTCCTGGAAGCAGTTCCCTTTTGGTCTGAGAAATTACTTATAAACTTTGTCCCTTCTCCAGCATAACTTAGGCTAGATGATTTTATTTGACAACTTAATAATTGTACCTGAGCTGCCTCTGGAAACATTTTGCACTTGAATTTTATTAGTCTCGAATATATTACTTCTTCAAGAGAATTTTTATAGTTCTTGCTAAATGAAGAATGGAAAAGGGAAATGAAAAGTGAGTGCTCTGTGTTTTCACTTCCTAACCAAGTTCAAAATATAAGAAAGTATAATTATATTTTCATCATTTTTGCACCAGAATGAGGGGAAAAAAAAGCCCATCTATGTAAACCATTTGAAACCTGCTTGCTGTGCCATACCCTTTTTCAGATTGGAGAGGAACACTGTATTCCTCAGCACGATGATTAGAATAGTACTATTCAACAATTGTGATGAGAAGCAAAGAACACTGTCCGAAAGTCAGGTACCCAGTGGCGGAACTGGTGTCTTAATGCCACTGTTGTAGCGACAAGTGGGTGCTTGTATGCTCCCCCTGAATCTCATCACCTCAAGGGCAGGGTGCGCCTTCAACCACATCAGACCACAGCTTTGGGGCACACCTCTTTACTGCAGGAGTTCTGTGGGACATTATAAAGTTCATCTTCCACCCTTACACTGTGCTGTAGTTCCTCTTGCTGATGTAAGCCTTTAATCTTTCATTAGGGCTTTGACCTTAGGTTGATTTGAAGGGGGAACTTCATTTCCTTGGCCATCCAGGAAAAAGCATCACCACCAGCAAACCCCCAAATGGACCAAACAAAAGCACCAGCCTTTGTCAGCAAAAATTCATCAGATGTGACAAGTCAGTGTTCCTCAGTTTGGGAGTTGCATTTGTCAGGCTTGGCAGCAGCATGAGAGGGAAGTGCTGTCTATAAAAAGCTGGCAGGGATGTACCAGATAAAATACCTGTGTAAGAAGGCTCATCTGAAGAGATGAAGGGCAGAAAGATCAGGACATCCTGAAACATTTCAGTAAGATTTGTACCTCTGATGAGCAGTAAAAGATAAAACATCCTGCTGATGCTAAAGTATATCCCTGCTAAGCCTGCAATTACTTTCTTGGCAGCCTTGATGCAGGTATTTTCCTGGACCCTGAGAAAATGGGTGTTCTGGGTGCATAGAGGACATTGAGATTTGTCAGGGCTGAGACATGGAGAAGGGGCAAGTCACGGAGCTCCTAATCCATCCAGGGAAGCATCTTGGGCAGGAGCTCTGTCTGTGGGCATCTGTGTGAAGTGCTCACAGCTATCAGCAGTAATGGGCTTCCCTCAGACGTTCGTTTTACAAGTCTGTTCAGGAGCTGCTGGGCTTTTCTACAATAGAGGAGTTTCTTTATAGGATGGGTGGCTTGTCCAGGGTGTAAGACCAATGATGACAAGTTTTCAGTTCCTGCTGCTGTGAAACTTAGGCTCAGTGCACTCTAAAATACTGCCTTTGGAGTTTTTAACATGAGTATCATCAGTGTGAGTTGAGGATGTTTTTAATTGCCATCATTTGCATAAAACCTTCAACGCTGTGATTCAGGGCTTCAGGAGGTCTTCTCCAAAACCTTACTGTGGAAAAGTGCTCAATTATTTTCCCCTGGTGAGTGGCATGGTTTAGAGGAGAGTGAGTAGGTGAGATTTCAATGTTCTTAGCAATGGAGGAGTCCTGTATGGCACTTCGCAAATGTAAGCTTAAAACCTCTAACTTGCCAGCCATTTATTCCTTTTTTTTGTTTGTATGTTTTTGTTTCTGGGTTGTTTGGTTTGGTTTGGTTTGGTTCTTTTGCCCTTCCCAAGAGCTTTTAAAACCTTGTTCTAATTTTTCTCTGAACCAAAGTGGTGTTTAAAGAATGAAGTCCATTAGAGATGTTGGCACAACAACAGAAAAGAGTTTTGGAAGATGTGAGTCAGATGAGGAGGTCTGAAATGGGAGGTGGACAAGTCTTTCCTTTCTCAGGGGAAAATGGACATTCTGAATAAGAAGCTAAGATGTTGTCAAGTGACAGATTAGAGAAGCCTTGAACAGGCTTGCAGCACTTCTGCGTTTCCCAGTCAAGGGTGGAGAAATGTTTTATTTTAGCATAGCAGTCAACTTAGTAAAAAGTAAACTTTGTGCAATTTCCCTTGCAACTATTTGGATACTAACGAGAATGTTTACAGTCCCTAAACTTTTTACTGTTTTGTTTTTACCTTCTTGTTTTATTCCCTTTTCATTGCTGCTGCTTTTTGAAAGTTATGTTTTCCCCTCTCTTAGGGGTGTGAGCTGCAGAGAACTCTTTACAATCCACCAGCTTAAAGCCTATGTTGGGCTAAGGGCAGCAGGGCAGTAGAAGAGTTTCAGTGTGGATGCCTGGAGCTGGTCCTCCTGGGCCCCTGCCGGAGCTGATGAGAGTGTCTGCTGGGGATGGAGCTGAACTCTTATGAGGAGAAGGAGCTGCAGGAATGTGTGTAGGTTCAGACCTGAAACCAGGGTTGTGCAGAGGTGTTCCAATCAGTGATGATGTTGCTGTTTGTTTTGGAAATATCAGTATTATGGGATTTTTATTTTTTCCCCTTGAGAATCACTCATCACTCACATTTAAGAATTTGAGGTAAACCTGCATAAATCTGAGCTTGCTGAAGTTGCTTTAAGGTGAGTGCAAGCCATAGTAGATTTATGTCCATAGTGCACATGCTGCCTCAGTTTGTGATAGTCTTACACAAAATGATGAGAACACCTTAAGAACGGATGTTATTCATACTGATTTTAACACAGCATATATCCAAATAGGAAGTGAGGTATTGTTCCTAACTTGTGACATAAAAATACTTTAAAAACCTATTTCTGGGACTTATCTATTGAATTCATATCTACTCTTGTCATCTGACAGGTTACTAAACCAGAATTCTGCTCAAAGTTATAGAAGCGACAGTCATACAATGCATTTCATTCCTGCTGAGCCAGGTTATGTAGTTTGTTCAGGGAGATTGGGATCTTGCTTCAGTTGTTCAAGGACAGTCCTTTGGAAAAGGATTTGCAGAATTTATAATTGTGCCCATAAATGCCCCACCCCTCCCTGCAATACAGTAAAGTTTCCATTGCAACCTTACCGTTCTGCGTTGGGAAACCAACATTTCTATCTTATTTGTTTTGTTTGTTCCACCTTTTCAAACCCCTGTGGTTGTGTTGTGCCTGCAGTGCCACAGACCATGCTTTTCTTCCTCTGCAGTGCTGTTATGTAGAATTGCTTCTGTGCTCTGTCAGCGTTTGACCCCTTGCATCTGGCAGCAAATAGAGGAAAACATATATACAGAGGCTCAAACTCTGCCCTCAGCTACACTTTTGAAAACCTGTGGCATTTTACTATTGGCTTGGAGAGACTTAAGAAATCCTATGAGATCTGCTCCACTGAAAGTCGCTCTGTAAATGTTAGGGCTGTTGTTTTTTCCCTGGTACATTTTATTTTAAAGCTGTATACCTGAACTGCAGTCGATGACACTGTTGCATAACATTGAAATAGAAGGATAGATTTAGAGTATGAAGTGTGTTGTGCTGTCAGTGGAGTTTGCTACTGAAACTGCCTTTGCTAGGTGCCATAGCAGTGTCTGTGCTGTGGGACAAATGTGCTCTATGGGCTTCTGGTTCCTGGCAAGGTTCAAATCACTGGTCACAGTGTGACCATCCTTCTCATGGCCTGATCTTTTCTGGGAAGGAGCCAGGCCCATCTGCTGGCAGGGCTGGGCAGCAGAGATGTCAAGTCCTGAGCCCGTCTCGGTGGACACTGCAGCACAGTGAGTCTCAGACGGCAGAGAACATTTTCCTGCCTGGCCCAGGAAAACTGGATTTAGGTCTGACATGTTTCTGACACCATCCAGTACGGAGCAAGCAGGGGGCTGAAGAATGTAAAGGGCAGGAAGCTGTACCCCCTTAGTCTCCAGGCAGTGGTCTGGAGCTCTGGGGTTTGGCTCATGGTGGTGTAGCTCGCTGCCCTGCCATTGATGACTGCAAAACATTAGGGTACTTGGAGATGTACGTTGCTGTGTGGAAAAGCTCGTATGACTTTTTTTGTTTCATGTTTAGTGCAGGACCATAGGAAATACTGTTCGGTCTGCAGACATTGTACTGACTATAGTGTCTTTGACTCATAGCGATCTCTCTGAGTGTGGAGGATACTTCATACAGCTGGTTCACAAATAACTGAAGAGTCTGAATAGCTGTATAATTCTCTCTCATCACTGCAGTAAGTGTTGCAGTGATAGATCTGAGCGGGCTGAAGTTACAGTCAAAAAGCTCTGCCCTGAGGCATTTACTCTTCTTGGTTTCTGTGCATTGTGATCCTGCTGAGACAAGAAAGCAAATTATGAGAAGAGGAAGTAAACCAGAGGATATGATGAGATGTATTATACATGCCTCTAGTTGTGAGACATTTTTATCTGCTCCTGGTTTTTTAAAATTTTCAGTAAGAGGTTTTGTGGTTTGTTTTGGTTTGGTTTTTTTTTTTTTCCAGACTGGATGGAAATTTTTGCTTTGTTTAATGTAGAAAGGGAGTCGGAAATATCAAAATTACATGTGAATTATTTATGTGTTCTATTTGCTGTTGTGAATGGAGGAGCAAAGATCTTAAAAGCTGTTAATTGCTACAGATTTCAATGTACTGACTGTGGTTGTAGCTGCAGGCCACGCAGACTCCAGAGGGTAACTTAGTGCCATGCAGTGTAAGAGCGCTTCTGGGAGGGAGGAGGGAATGTCCAGAAACACTGATGAGCAGTGAGGTTGCATCTAGGTGTTTTGTCATGCTGCAGGAAGGGAGTGGTGTTTTTCCTTCAAGACCTGAAGATGAACAGCTTTATTTATGTTTTTTTTTTCTGTTACGTCTAGAACAGAAGAAAGAATAGAACAAACCTTACGATCCTGTAATACAGCAGCTTCATATTTTTTATTCTGTACTTCCTACATTCAAGGGATTTCCTAGTAAGAACAGAAACATCTGCAGTAACAATTCCTATTTATGTTAATCTTTTGCTATCAGCAGGCAGTCTGAAATAATTACAATGAATGCACCCTCTGCTCCAAAAACTCAACTTGCATTTATTTCAGACTGCTTTGCTTCAGAAACCTGAGAACATAATCCCTCATTCTGCTCTCTTTCATCTGCTTTGCGTGAATTTATCCTTTAGCGAGCTTCATTAACAATGGCCATGCTACAATAAATTATATAAATCAAAAAGCTTTTAATTAAGTTAGGTAACAACAACAAAAATGATAATGAATTTTACTAGGTAACATTTTCCTGCAATAAATTTGCACACGAGGGGTGTAATGAAGGAGACCAGGGTAAAAGCTGAAAGCTGATTTTTTTTTTTTTTAGCCTTCATAGCTGCAAAAAGATTTTTGTTTCTTTCTTTCCAAAAAAAGCTTTTTAAAATTGTTTCAAATATATTTTGTGCAAAGAATTATGCAAACTTAGCAGAACAGCAGTTAATGACAAAGACGTGACCGAGACTATGTTTGACCCCATGAAGACACATCATCCAGTCTTTCTTCGTCTGTTTCTTTTAGTTTCTTGCTCAAGTCAGGGTAGTTTTCTCCAGAGCAGTGACCCTTCAGCTCCATTAATTTTTATATTATTTTTTTGTGCCTGGCAGAATTGGAGGTGTATTTTTCATCGAACTGGCCAATGAATGCAGTATGAAGAGCACATTCAGAGCTGAGTCTCCATGCTGGTGCTGTGTGCATTTTAACTGGGCTGCTTGCCCAGGTATGTGGGAAGGAAAAGTAAGATCAGCCTTGGCCCACGTGTGCAATGCCATGGAGTGACTCCTCGGGTGTCCTCTGGAGCTACCAGCACCTGCTTTTGCTTTGATTTCCTAGGCTTGAATCCAGACATACTAAGATTGCTATGCAATCCCCTGCCTCCTAACCTCTTACATGGCTTGGCCAGGCTGCTTTCACTTGGCAGTGTTCCCATCGAAGGGATTTGGTCCAACAAGGAGAGCTTTAGTTTTCCTGTATGTCCAGGATATATACAGCTTCATGACAGTGAATGGTGCTCTGATTTTCAATGGTGAGATGATGAAGGCATTAACAAAAAACGGGGGAGAGGACGTAGAAAGGGACTTTTTAAAAATTGCCAATTATTGGTTTGTGGTTTTGCCTATAGAGTCACAGAGAGCAGTGTATGCTGGCACTTTGTATTCACTGTTTTGCTTTGGTGATGTATGGATTTGGAATAATGTTTTGTAATTGTCTTTCACAAGTGCTAAAGGCTGTGTATTGAAGGCTATGAAAAATAATAACCAGTATTTATTATGTCTGTAAAGCATCCTTTCATTTTGGTATTTTAAATTATGGCTGATTTAGAGAGACAAGATTGATGTCAGCAAAATCAATTTATGGTTTTGTGGGGCTGTGGGTTTTTTTGGGTTCTCTCCCATTATTCTACGTGCCATCAAACTCTGAAACCAGGGAATATGACTTACGGACGTTCTGTGAGAAAACATAGCACCAGGTCATTTGATTTGTGTGTACGTAGAGTTAGGGCTGCAGGGTGAGAAAAAGTTATATGATGAGGAAGGGAAGGGAAAGACAGATGCTGGGTCAGATTGTGACAATACTGCCTGTGATGGCATTGACAACGCTGTGTCTCTGTCCTCTCCTAGTCAGCTGTCCCCTCATCTTGGGTCACTGCAGGGGTAGCTCAGAATTATGGGAAACAAAAAAGGGTCTCTTGCAGTTTTATACTTGCTCTACCAGTAATTCTTCTTCTTTCTGCAATTTATATGCCATATTTAACCAGGCGAGGTCTGTTGTGAAGCTGAAATGGAGCTATGT
This sequence comes from Psittacus erithacus, assembly GCA_009867235.2. Classification (NCBI taxonomy): domain Eukaryota; kingdom Metazoa; phylum Chordata; class Aves; order Psittaciformes; family Psittacidae; genus Psittacus; species Psittacus erithacus. Next base: position 38,228 of record WYDI02023431.1, on the reverse strand, counting down.
AACTTCTAAAATTCACCAGAAAGGTCACAAAGCTGTGAGCAGGTGGATTTCTTGCAGTTCCCTCACAGACTACAGTTAATTGTCTGCCAGAAGACATTATAAAGCATTGCAGTATATTCAGATATCCTCTCTCTCTGTCCCTGCCTTTTATACGCTGAAACAGAAGCAACTGTAATTGTAGAGATGGTAGGAGTGCATAAGGTTTATATAGCAGAAGCACATCTATTTTACAGAAAATGTGCCACTTAAGTTTTAGGATTCTACTTGAACAATTGCCAGATAACACTCCTAGACTTTTAGAATATCATACAGAAATCATTGCTGTAGTCCTTTGCAAAATTTGAGAACTTACAGTATGCATGGTAGCCTGGTGATAAAGAAGAGGAAGGACACATAGGTCCAGAGAGCAAAACCAAGGTGAAAGGAAGGAGTTAATGGGAACACAAGAATGGGGGGTGTGTGTGAAGTTAATGCACAGAAAAAGAGGGGGAAATCGCTCAAGCAAAGGCAGGAATTAAAATATTAAGTGTTGTTTGAGAAAAGCAGCTGACTAATAGTCACTTGCTAGGGTGAGAACATGGTACGTTCAAGAGGAGATTCAAGTGGACCTTCGCCCAGAGGTTTGGGAGTCTCCAACATGAAGGACCTTAGGGTGGGTAGGAGGGAACTCTCCATCTTAGAGTGGTACAAATTACATAGCTGAGGCAGAGAAAATTTTTAACTGTTTCTGGAAAACAAGGTATTAGAAATTAAGGTCTTGATGACAGGAGTGTGTCAAATTAATGCATTATGTATTTTTGCAATTATACAATGTGTCATAAGCCAATTTTGTTCCATGGGAAATGTGACATCTTCTCCCTTGTGAGTGAGGTTTCCAAAGGACTGAAAAGCAAGGAAAATGTAAAGCGAAAAGAGAAGTTGTCAAATGGAGAAGAAAAACATTGGCTGTGCTATTTAAACTGTATAAATCAGCAGTGGTGTATCGTGCCTCTCAACCTCTCATGATAGTTCTGTGCTAGAACTGATAGGCTGCTGGGTCTGTTTTCCATTTTGGTCCTTTCAGGGCAAATAGATTTTCCCTTGACCTGTAAAGCCAGTCATATCCTTTTACATGGCAGTGACTTCCCAGAGAGCAGAAACGTAGATCTACACTGTTGCTATGAGGTACATGCTGTGCCTCACACCAGATCTGTTTTTTAACTGGCAGGAATGTGTGCGAGAGGATTTTGCTGGGCTGCTGAAAATATTTGAGCTGCAGTTTTACATACTGAATTCTTGTTTCTTCGGCTTGCAGAATCTGAACATTTTAGAAAGCAAATGTAGAGTTAGCATCTACAATCTGAATGGTATTCCTTTTTCAGAAAAAATACTGTTTCTGGCATTCCTGTTGGGGAAGAGGAGCTATCCTTTTCAACTTATTCGGCATAGGTATGAAAGTGTTCAAAGAGCTGACAATTAATAAGTAGTATTCACTGCTGATGTTGCTTTGCTTCTAGCACAGTGAATATATTTTTGGAGCAGAAATAAATTCAAGTGTCTCTGGGGGCTATTGGTATTTTGCTAATGCTGAATTAAAGTGTGCCATGTGCTGTGCACTGGGGGTGGTCAGTAGTGGCTTGACAGAATTTAATTGTGTGTGTGGCAGGGGCGCTCTGGGTCACTGCGTGGTAGGTGTGATACAACCACAATCTGGTGGGAAAGCAATCTTTCACGGCCCTTCATGTTCTCATGGACAGGCAGGAGACATCTCCAAGCTGCTTCCCATCCTACCTACAGGTGAGGTGGTCCAGCTCCTGTAGTGGGTATCCTGCACGGCCAGTTTTTGATCCTTCTGTTCATCACCTATCCCTTTGCTTTTTCTTCTCCCAAACTTAAAATGAGAAATGTTAATTGGAAGCCATGAAACGGAATTGGAAGCTGAGCTACCTTAAAAAATCCGTAAGTGAAGAAGCGGGTCTGAATTAGAGAAGTAGGGAAGTAAGCTTTATAGTCTCCAAATTTACCTTTCTATTAAGCTGTTGAAGCATAGGTTTGGAGGTATCAATGCAAAAATCTAGTAGTATTCCGTTTTTGGGACATGCTGGTATATGTTGGAGGTCCTTAAAATGGCATGTTATCCTGTACATTTTGACAGCTTGTCCTCTTAATATATATTTGGTATTATTTTTCTTGATGAGGTCCTTGCTTTTCTCAGCTGTAGGCATTCAGCATGTTCACCCTGTCCAGACTGGTGCAGTCAGTGTACAGTGTGTTGCGGTATGTCTGAGCTAAAATAAAGTGTTTCTAGGAAGAGACCACCAAAATTAAACTTGTGAATCGTAGAATCATAAAATCAGCTGGGTGGGAAAAGACCTTTAAGATGATCAAGTCCAGCTGTGATCCAGGACAGCCAACTCCACCACTAATCCACGTCTCTTGAGGGCTGTATCTATACAGTTTTTGAACACTTCCAGGGATGGTGATTCCACCACTGCCCTGGGCAGCCTGTTCCAATGCCTGAACACCCTTTCCAGGGAAGAAATTTTCCATAATATCCAGTCTAAACCTCCCATGACACAGCTTGAGGCTGTTACCTCTTGTCTTACCATTTGTTACCTGGGAGAAGAGACCGACCCCCACCTCACTACAGCCTCCTTTCAGGCAGTTGTAGAGAGCAATAAGGTCTCTCCTGAGCCTTCCCTTCTCCAGACTAAACCCCCCAGCTCCCTCAGCCATTCCCCATCACATTTGTGCTCCAGGCCCTTCACCAGCTCCACTGCCCTTCCCTGAACCCACTCCAGCACCTCAATGTCTCTCTTGTAGTGAGGGGCCCAGAACTGAACACAATATTCTAGGTGCAGCCTCACCAGTGCCCAGTACAGGAGGATGATCCCTGCCCTGGCCCTGCTGGCCACGCTTGCTGATACAGACCAGGATGCTGTTGGCCTTTTTGGCTGCCTGGGCATGAGCTGCTCATGTTCAGCTCTGTCAGTCATTATCCCCAGGTCCTTTTCCACTGAGCAGCTTTCCAGCCACTCTTCCCCAAGCCTAGAGCACTGCATGGGGTTGTTGTGGGCGAAGCGCAGGATCCAACATTTTGCCTTGTTGAGCCTCACACCACTGGCCACAGCCCATCAATCCAGCCTGTCCAGATCCCTCTGCAGAGCCTTCTCACCCTGCAGCAGATCAACACTCCTGCCCAACATGGTGTCATCTGCAAATTTACTGAGGGTGCACTCGATCCCTTCATCCAGATCATCAATGAAGATGTTAAATAACACTGGCCCTAACACTGAGCCCTGAGGAACACCACTAGTGGCCGGTCGTCAAGTAGATGTGACACCACTCACCAGCCCTCTTTAGGCTCACCCATCAAGACAGTTTCCAATCCTCCTATCCAGGCCATGAGCAGTCAGTTTCTCCAGGAGAACGCTGTGGGAGACAGTGTCAAATGCTTTACTTAAGTCCAAATACAAAATGTCCACCGCCTTTCCCTCATCAACCAGGTGGGACACCTTGTCATCAAAGGAGATCAGGTTGATCAAGCAGGACCTGCTCTTCATGAACCCATGTTGACTGGGCCTGATCCCTCTCTTTTCCTGCATGTGCTTTATGATTTCACTTAGGGTAATCTGCTCCATGACTTTCCCTAGCACTGGGGTCAGGCTGAGAGGCCTGTAGTTTCCAGGGTCTTCCTTCCTGCCCTTTTTCTAGAGAGGCTTCACGCTGGCCAACCTCCAGTCTTCTGGGACCTGCCCACTTGACCAGGACTGCTGGTAAATGATGGAATGCCTTGGCAAGCTCCCCTGCCAGCTTCTTCAGCACTCTTGGGTGGAACCCATCTGGCCACATAGACTTGTGTATGTATAAGTCTAGCCCCTGAGCCAGCAGATTTGTCTGTTGGGGAAGTTTCTTGAAGAGCTGAGTTGAAGGCCTTATTTCTTCTTCCTGCTCTCTTTTCTATTTGCACTGAGGGCTAAGCCAGCTCAGGCAACTGTGCACTGGTGTGGATAGGGTTCCCACCAGAGGTAACCATGACCTCTGTAGTGTGCAGTAACTGTAGGGATAATTTATTGGATGCGGCTCGGTGATATATAGGATAGGTTAAGGTTTGGGAGAAAAGTACCCATGACGCGTACTGCACCACAGCAGTCTTCAGTGAAGGGTTGATGCCCTGGGGCAGGGAATTAGCAGGAGCTGTGATTGCAACTCAGTGCAGGTCCTGCATTTGGTTAGGTGGTGGCAGGGCAGAAAAGTTTGGGAGGAGAGCAAAACATCTGAAAATGCATGGGGCTAGCATGGTGTTTGGGAGTCTGTGTGTGTGGAATGGTGGTGTTTTGCTAATTTGTTTAGTAATTTGTGATGGCAGTAGCTGAATATTTAACAGCTTAAATCTAAGCAACTGGCATTTCATGCTTTGGTGAAGAGAGAGTGGGTGAGTGAAATAGTAGGGGTAAATTGTGAATAGGAGTGAAACCAATATGTGCAGCTTTCTCTGAACCTGCCTCCCTCTTTCTTTGTGTAACACTGAGCAGCTGGGGCTGTGCTATCTCAGTTCATCATCACTAATCAGGCTGTAGAGCTCTGGGGATATGTTTTGCTTTCAGTTGCTTTGGTAGAAATTTGAACTTATTACCTAAATTATTTGCATTTAGACCAGCAAAACTGCAAACAGAATTTGAGCCTTTTTTGTCAGTGTGGTTGGTGGGAAGAGCCTGCTAGCTTTGTTGAGTCAAAGAAGAAACTGCTTGAATACAAAATGAGAGAGCTTTGGCACTATTGTGGCATTTATTCCTTCTGTGAGGAAAATTATACTAATCTTAGTAGGAGTAAAACTAATCAAGTTCACGATAAATTAATTAAAATTACTTTGTTTATTTAAAGACATTTTCATAATCCATAGTATTTATGCCAAACCTGTAAGAATATAGGACTCAAGACTTGACCAAGTTAGTTACAGAGGTGTATGAATTTCTTTGGCTGTTTCAAATATTTTTCAGGAAGATTTTTCCCCCCATTGAATTCAACAGAGTTTTTCTCTTAAGTGGTCCCTTACATTCCCTATATGCTCTGTAATGCTAGGCTAGGTAGGTATATTTATGAGTTGCCATCCTAGACTGCTTTCTCCAGAGGTGTAATTTTGAGACTGGTGTTTCATTCATTGCTGTGTTTACCTTGGTCTGAATCTATGATTCCATCTGTTGTTCAGATTGCAGACTGATGACTCATTCCTTCGCTTCACTGGATAGCTGCATGGGATCTATTCCCATACTTAGATGAGCTTTGGGAACGAGCTAACGAGAAATGTTTACAGCATTCAGGGTAAATCATAATTCCACAGACACACTTGGTTTATGAAAAAAAGAAAAATAAACCACAAACAAACAAAAAAGTGTTGCTGTAACTAAGCCAATTTTTAAAGAATAATTTATCTGTTTTATTATGCCACTGCTGGGCCTCACTGTGTATGCAAAGGATGTAAGAAGATGCTCTCTGCTCCTTTCTAGCACTCATGAATGAAGTCAGGGTGTTCAGAAGCAGAGTTGATGCTTCCACTCAGGAACAAAGTGTAGTGAAACCACTACCACCAGAGACATCCATCTCACATCCTCTAGAAATCCATATAAAGAAAGAACTCCTAGTGGGCTGTCCACTGCATTTACAGGAGGTTTTTCTTTTGAAGAGCAGTTTTCTGCATACCATGTCCCTACATGACTTAGCAGCATCCAGTAGGTGTGAATGCTTGTCTCTACAGATCAGGATATGCAGAAGATGAAAAGATGGGTGGTGGAGGGAGACATGGTGACTAACTCTCTATTCCTGGAAGTGTCCCCTCAGCATGGGGGACAGGATGAAGTATGCCCCAGATAGGCTTCTCACATTGTGTCATTGCTGGGGATTAAGTCATTTTTCCATGGATCCTGTATTTGGCAGAAAGCTGTGTGCCTCCAGATTTAAACATATGCAGAAATCAGTGCTTGCCTTTTAACTTAATTCTTTATTATCCACTGGTTTCTTCTGTTCTGTGACATGCGTTTCAGATACTGCACATGCTGATTTTTCTTCTCGTGCCATGTGGTTTTAACACATGGTGAAGGAAGAATATTCAGACATGAATTATTTCATCTGTCAGGTTTCCAGTGTCCCTTTCTTTTTCTTCTTGGTATCTCTTCTGGTATTTTTGTTTAGTTTTTTAAAAATAGGGCATTGAATTTAGATTGTTACCTTAAAACTGGTTACTCTTGTTCATTGCTAAAAGGTATATTAGTGAGCTGCAACTGAAAGAATTATCAGGGTATAATTTTGTCTTTTTTTTGCAGGGTGGGGAATTTGCTTATGTTAGTCTTTCTGCTTTGGTAGGTCTGTGAAGACCACACAGTTTAATTTCTCTAGGTAATTCTAACTTGTGCAGTTTTCCTCTGCTGGCTTTGAATGGTAAGGGGGAATTTGTAGTAAAGACTTGTCATGGAATTTGAAAAATACCTTTATGCTCAGGGTAAATAGATAATCTCTTTCCTTATTTAAGTAAAGGTCTCAGCCAGTGCTCTTGCTGATGGCATCTTTTTGAACTAACCTGGATTATTGTAATGTGAAGAATGCAAAAGCCAAGTGATACCAGGCAGTATTTTTGTTATCTGCTTCTAAGTGATGCCCTCATGGTAGTTAAAACAGCAGAAAGAGTTTATACTGGGCATGCTCAACCTGTCTTCCAAATGCTGTGTTCATACCTCTTCTCTGGTAGCCACCTGGGACCCATTCTTCACCTACTAAATATATCTTGTGGCCATCTGGAGAGTCTGTGTGACCATAGTCCACAAAACTGTTCTTCAGTCCCGCTGCCAAGCTCTGTTTGCACAAGTTAGAAGGTGAGTGGGGAGGGTGAGCACTGGGATTTCTCTAAGGCAAGTTTATTAGGTTCCTACAGAGCACAGGAAAAACAACCTTCCATACAAATGTATAGTCAAGTATCGCTTATAAATATTTCCCTTCTCTGTGTTTTTTTAATAGTCTGGCTGTTGTTGAGCTTTTGAAACTGGTAAGTCAGTTGCATTCTTGTGTACCAGATCCTGCAGAAGGTTTTTTGGCCGATGGTGACTGATATGGAAGAGGAGTGTGGACTAATTCTGTTTAGCAGCTTGTGCAAAATATATGTAGGAGTGTAAGGAAGAAACTGTCACTACTGAATCTCAGAAGAAGTAAATGTAAGAAAAATGTTTAGAATTTAGGCAGGAAGGAGAAAATGGTGTGCATGGATTGAACATGAAGCATCAAGTCCCCGTTCAAAAAGAGGAGCTATCCAAATGATGTTTGGGAAATTTGGATAGTTTTCAGAGGGTGTATTCTGTTGTATCTTTCTCCTTATGAACAAACCTCTAAATTTTTGGTGCATATCATAGTTTTACCACATGCCATTGCAGCTGCTGACTAAGGCTAGGGAAATTTGTTTCTACTGAGGATGAGTATCTTCATAGTGCACGCACAAAGAGGTTGGCTGATTGTATTCCTTACCTTTTGATGGAGCTAAAATGTTTTTTTACAAGCCACTTGTGAAAAAACAAAGGGCATTTCATTGATAGTTCTATGAGCACAAACTTTATGTGCCATTTTTTATGAAGCAGATCAAAATGGTAGTTTACAAACAACTAAAGCAAGGCTTTGAAGAAAAGAAAAAACAAACCACATGCTTGGCTTCTACCAGTATAGCAAAATATTTACTTAAATGAGTGTGACTTCCATTTGGTATTGTAAGGGAAAATATTTTTACAGTTCGTTTCTTCTCTTTGCCGTAGTGTTGAATCTTGCTTACTTTAGGTAGTCATGCATGAATACACCATACTAAGTAGTATTTTTATGAGTTATCTGGACATTTTAATTTCTTATGCATGGACTTATGAATTAAAAGATGCTGCTTGAAAAAATGGTTTCAGATGACACTGAAAGATCAAAGTAACTCATTATTGGCTTCTTCACATGGGTACTCTGGGTTCTTTTAGGCATTGATTTTTGTGTATACCTCTTTTATTTTTTGTCACTTCTCAAATTAACCAAAATGAAGACACCACAAGTTAAATAAACAAAGAGACAGGTTAACATGTAGAAGCATTGAAAACTTTTCTATGAAATAGCTTTTTAAGTTGGTTTAATCCAAATGATCAAACTAATAAGGCTAACCATAAAAGAATGGACATTTTTGTGGAGAAGGATGAAAGACATTAAGAGAAAGTTGTGAAACCCAAGGGGGAAGTATACAAACAGTGGCTTTTAAAGCAGTCTAGCCTTATGACCAAAGAGAACTAAAAAAACCATAAAGAATTAATTGCTTCCTTACCGTCAGACCTTTCCACCATAAGCAGCTCTGTAAGCAGCAGTGAGTAAGCAGTGGTTGTCAGCACTCAGAGGCAAGGACTGCAGGCAGTTATGTGGTGGGCTGACTTTTTTTAGGCTTTAATGCCTAGGGGAGCTTCTCTTCAGCATAAAACAGGAGAAGAAATTGGACTTGTTTGCCTTGAAATATAAAACCACATTGTGCAGAGCATTCAAAAGGAATTTGTATGCTACCAGTGCTGTCAGTCCTTGAATTTTAAAGGAGTTCTTTTTGTTATTATGAACTTGAAAATTGAGATGGTGCTTTTCTTTTGGGGCATGAACTACATAATCCAATGACATAGTGTCTTTGCTTGCATGTGGAGGTCATCTCCACAGCTAACTCTGTGGCTTTGGAAGAAATCTGGTCAGCACTAGCACTCCCCTTCTAGTACGTCTTGCTTTTCCAGCAGCTTGCAGCACTTGAACTTTGCTTCAGTCTGACCTCTCGGAAGTCACAGGTATTGCTAGGTTAAGCAAATAGCCTGATAGGAAGTTTGACTAATACCAGGAGATGAAAACAACTGTGCTGGCTCTGCTGAAAAATAGCAGAAGAAAGCCACAGATAATCCCCGAGTGAATGCAATCACAAGGTACCAAGCAGAGGTGGGTGCTCTTGGTTTGGCAAGCTGGGAACCAGCAGGATAAAAGCCTCTTTTCCTTTTGAGGCTTCAGGAAAAACCTTTGTGGCTTGTTCCTGTAGAACTCTACATGTGAGCTGGCATCAGATTTTCTAAGCAGGATTGTAAATGAAGGATGGAAAAATGTTTTTCCTATTAGAATCCATTTACTGACTTCTTAAATTAATAACACCAGTTGGAATTTTAGAAAGCTTGTTCTACCGTGGCTCAGTTCAGCTTTTCCTGAAATCTTTGGGAAAGTTTGCAAGATACTTATGTAGGGACAAAGTTCGGTGAGTTTGTTTGGCTTTGTTTTTCTTGTTTTGCTTTTAAGCCTTCTAGCTACATTTTGTAGGATTTTGTTCTGCAATTTGAGTGCAGAAAACAGAATGAATATTTGCCCTTGTTTTCTGGCCAGCTTGTGTGGCATTTTAGTGCCCAAAAGCATTAAAAAAAGAAAAACCCTTAAACTTCTTTTTCTTTGTCTTTTTTTGTTCATTGTTTGTTTGTTTGTTTGTTTTTTCTTTAAGGGCTATGTTCTTAAAACAGCTTGTGTGAAAGTAGACACCCAAGTCAGTGTCTAATGCATTGAAATCAGTCAATCACTTAATTGGTTCCTTAGGGATGTAGAATTTATTTACCAGAAGTTTGGCCATGTGTGGCTTGTTGTCATTTAAAAATCTTCTAATTGTAAGAGTTCCAAATAAATTTATGGTATTTATTGGAGATATTATCATGCTGTCAATTCAGTAATTCAATTTTTTTACTTCAGTACAGTTACATAAATGAAAAAATATTTGCAGTTTTGGTCCATTGCTTTTAGAGGATGGTATGATTTAAAAAAGAGCAGCATTATTTTGAGTTAGAGTGTAATGCACAGAGCAGTGCAATAATTGGGTGTCTTCAATGTTTGTTTGCTAATATAGCCATTTCTCAGGAAGCACTGTTGTGGAAACCAGCATAATTTTAATTAAAGTTTTACACTATGTGCCTTACAATTAATATCTTAAAAATAGAACATCTGCAATTGGATTTGTTTACCCACCTAGTCATAAAGGAAACTGTACTCAGTGGTAAGATGTTCCATAAACGCTATCTAAGTGATAGAAAACATCTGCAGCCAAATTTTGGGTTTGGGGGTATGTTTTTATAACTCCCTATTGCACATGAAGCACCCCATGAAATGCGTCTCTTCTTTACAGAAAGCAGCATTGTACAACCATGTATAATATAAGCAGGAAATTAAAATGTGCTTCAGTAGGACTTAAATGCTGTGATGCAAGGTCTGGCATTATCTCTGTCTTCATTTATACTGCTTTCAAGTATTTTTTTTTCTTGAATTGTAGTTCTTTCAGATGTTTTCTTTAATCTATTTAGAAGTAATTGCAGAATGGCTGAGGCTGAAAGGCAGCTCTTAGTCCAGTCAAGTCTCTTAGGAGATCACTTAGGCCAATCCCTTGCTTAAAGCAGAGTCACATGGAACAGGTTTCTCAGGGCTCTGTCCAGCTGTCTGATGCTGTTCCTAATGCAGCCTGCGATGCTGCATCTGCCCTTGCTGCAAGGGAGCATTTCTGGCTTATGTTCATCTTGGCGTCTGCTAGGACCCTTAGGTCCTTCTTTGCAAGGCTCCTTTCAAATTGGTCCGCACATGTACTGGTACATAGAGTTACTCATCCCCGGGTGCAGGACTTGGAATTCCCCTCTGTTGAGCTCCATGAGGTTACTGTCAGCCCATTTCTCCAGCCTGTGCAGGTTCCTCTGCATGGCAGCATACCTATCTGGTGTACCAGCTGCACCTCCTAGTTTTATATCATCAACCAACTTGCTGAGTCCTCTATCCCGTCATGCAGGTCATTCATGAAAATGTTAAATTGGCTCCAGCATAGACCCCTGGGGGTACTCCACTGGTGGCTGACCTCCAGCTGGACTTCATGCTACTGTCCACAGCCTTTTGAGCTGAGCAGTTCAGCCAGTTCTCTGTCCACCTCACCATTTATTTAGTCTGTACTTCTTTGGTCTGTCAGTAAGGGTGTTATAGGAGACAGCATCAAAAGCTTTGCTGAAGTCAAGATAAATAACATGCACTTTCATCTCAATGACATGAGCCAGGCATCTCATTGCAGAAAGCTATCAGGTTGGTCAGATGTGATTTCTGCCTTCATAAATCCATACTGACTACTTCCAGTCACCTTATTTTACTCTATATATTAGGGAAATTGTTCCCAGATTTATTTGCTTATCACCTCCCCAGGGTTGGAGGTGAGGCTGAACTGTCTGTAGTTTACTGGAGCCTCCTTCTTGAAAATAGGACTTGTGCTTTCTTGAAGTCCTCAAGAACATCCTCTGATCCCTGTGACCTTTCCAAGACAGTTAAGAGTAGCCTCCTGTTAACATCAGCCAGTTCCCTCAGCACCTGTGGATGCATCCCCCTCAAGACCTATGGGCTTGTGTATGTCCAGTCTGTTTGAATGTCCCTTAACTGAATCCTCCTCTGCTGATGACAAGTTTTCATTGCTCCAGAATTTCTTACTAGTTGCTGGGGCCTGGGATTTCTGAGAATAGAATATTGAAGGAAGAAATACCTTCTAAACTGACTGCCTTTTTTCTGGTAGTAGTCTCTATCCCCTCAGAGACAGACTGAATGTTTTTTAAATGCAAACCATTTCTTTGCAGAATGTGTGTATTAAATACATTAACTACATTTAAAGTCTGTTGATTGACCTGCATTTAAATATAAACTATTGATGTCTTTCCATGATTACATTGAAGAAAAATTCTAGCTTGTAACAGAGTATGAATCTACCAAATGTGGGCGTTTTTTCTTTGTGCTTCTCTGTTATGTTGGCCTGGCCAAGCTCTAGGTGTGCAGAGATATGTAACAGGAGTGAGTACAGGCGGCACAGGGATTTCCGAGACGTTTTTCATGTGTCAGAACAACAAGGTGTATTAGTCTGCAGTCACATTCACACTGCCATCGAGAGCTGTTGTCTGTGCCTGAGCAAGGTTGTTTTAAGCTTGTATAGATGTAACAGTCCAAATCTACAAACGTTTCTATGCATCCGTCAAATGAAGAAAAGGAGGTAAGAAAAAAAGATGAAAATGCTGTTTCCAGCTCAGCAGGAACCTGACAGCTTCTGGGCTGAAAGGATGCTGAAAGTTGCTGCTTTTCAGGGTACAGCCCTGGCTCCTGGCTTCTTCGAAGCTCCAAGCCCAGCAGCAGCTTGGGAATCCCAATGCTCAGAGGGGTGCAAAGCACCGATTGTCCCTTTCCTGCTGAGCATGTGCCACCAGTTAGTCAGTCCTGCCCTCCAAAGAGAAATTGGGCATCCTAACTGAGTGATGTCCAAGCTGAGAAGCCACCCGTCTTTGGCAGCAATCATCTACCAGCACGGCCCTGCATGCTTTATGTTAATAATAACTTTTAAAAAGCCTTTCAGTTTCTTAGGGTTCCTTAAACAGCCAGCAGCTCTCAGGACTGCTCAGCAGCAAGGACACAGCTTAGCATCACATGGGGATCTGCTAGGGTCACTCCTCTTCCTGCATGCAAGCAAGAATGGCTCCAGGTGGGAACCGTGGCACTGCCTCAAAACTAGAAGGAGACTGCAGACGTTGCAGTAATTATTCCCAGGAGTAGCTGTGCCATCTTTTGGGCTGCTTTCTGCTGGCACTGTTACACAAAAAAGGTTTTTTTCCACAGCATATCTTCTGTTCCACATGCAGAGATCAATGGCTCAATGTCCACATGGAGACCAATAACAAGTGGTGTCCCTCAGAGGTTGGTGTTGGGACTGATCCTGTTCAACATCTTTGTCAGTGACATGGACAGTGGGATTAAGTGCACCCTCAGCACGTTTGGTGATAACACCATGATGCGTAGTTCGGTTGATACGCTGGAGAGAAGGAATGCCATCCAGAGGGACCTTGACAGGTTTGAAAGGTGGGCCAGAGCAGACCTCATGAAGTTCAGCAATGCAAAGTGCAAGGTCCTACACCTGGGTTGAAGCAATCCCAGGCGCAGCTACAGGTTGGGCAGAGAAGAGATTCAGAGCAGCCCTGAAGAGAAGGACTTGGGGGTGTTGGTCAATGAGAAAATGAACATGAGCTGCTTCAGTGTGTGCTTGCGGCCCAAAATGCCAGCTGTATCCTGGGCTGCATCAAAAGGAGCATGACCAGCAGGTCGAAGGAGGTGATCCTGCCCCTCTTCTCTGCTCTCACGAGACCTCACTTGGGATATTGTGTGCAGTTCTGGTGTCCTCAACATAAGAAGGACATGGAACTGTTGGAGCTTGGAACTGGATAATCTTAAGGTCCTTTCCAACCCTAAACATTCTGATTCTATGATCTTGTTGTAATGCTTCTCGTTAAGTCAGGATTGCAAAGTGTGTGTCTTGTCCATAGGTATGTTATAATAACCTATCATAACTTACCTCATATTAGCTGTCTAGTCTTACAAACTCTTTGTATGATCTTATTGCAACCATCTGAGCTTCTGCTTCACATCGTTACTAAGATCTTGAGTGCAAGCCCAGACAATCAGCATCCTGTTTTCACCAGTTTGTAAGGGGCTGTATCCATTAGTGCACTGAAGAGCCTTCTCTTCATTTTGAGGAGAGCTGAATGAAAGCTCCACTGAAAGATGAACTGATTGAAGAAAAAATGCCATCTTTTCAGTAAGACAGAAAAATGCTAGTGCTATATAAATTTTGTATTTTAATTAAAAATGTTCATATTATGTAATGGTTTATACATTGTATAATGTTTTATACTTTTTTTTTGTCTCGGGGTTTGAAAGTTTTTAATTTTTTAAAAGTCATATTTTATAAAATTATTTATAAAATTTTCATAAAATGCAGTAAGAAAACATGTTCCAATAATATTAAAAAATCCATTAAAGTGTCAATAACACCTTTGATACAAATGCTATGAAAACCACAGCAGAAATAAGAAATGACTTAACTGAAAGAATGGCAGTGTAAAGAGAAGAATGTGAAATAATTTTCTTTCTTTATTCCTCTTCATCTGCCATCATGATTTGAGCCATATCTTATTTTAATGAGTAAAGGCAGGATGTACAATTTTGCCTGTGGAATACTTTAATAACTTTAAAATAATTATTAGCAGGTTATAAATAGAAAATATTTTTTTCTCATCTTACTACTAACATTGATTCTAAGAGAAGGTAGTACTTCTTTTGTTATAAATAAAGATTGCCATATTAAGGCAGCTGTTAAAATCAATTATTTTAATCAATTATTTTAATCAACGGTTAGATGAGATCACTCATTCTTAATGAAGTTGTTTATGCAACCATGAAAGTAACTTCGTAATAGGAAATGATGGTTTTGTGGGTTAATATTGTAGACGAAGTTGTATGACAGCTCCAGGGCTGATGGTTGATTTGGCCACTTCTCCCTGTTTGCAGAGGTGTTTGCATATGCCAAAGTGCATTTCAGTGTTGAAACACTGAAGAATTTTAGAATGATTATTTGCACGATAACAGGTTTTTTGGTAGAAAGAGAAAGGAGAAGTTGTATATCCTAATGAAGAGGAAAGCAGGTGAAGTGACCCATCATAGTAGCTTTTTAGGGCTTGTTGAGGCTCATGCCCTGGGTAACCACCTGCTTGCCAGCTTGCAGTCTCCTTGCTTGCCATAGAACAGCACATGCTCTCTCCATCCTCTGTGGTGGCTGTAAAAGTCAGACTATCTTGATTTAGGAGGGTGTATGTGTGCCATGCACTGGGGACAGATTCTCTTCGCCGCAATATGACTTCCATAAATCTTGCTAGAAATGAGTGGTTAGTGACCAGACAGAGATTGCAGGTGACTTGGCAGGACTTGGCATACCAAAGAAAACCTGAGGCTGCTCGGACTCTCACACTGAGTGAAAAAATTTGCCTTTATGTCTCTCCTGGAATCAGACTGAAATGAGACTGGTAGTAAACAACTTCTGTGCTATAGTAGCACAGAAAACTTCTGTGCTATAATAGCAGGGTGCCTTAGCATGCAGGTGGTTTGGAACAGAAGTGGGTGCCTTTAAGCATTGTTTTATGGTGCCATGCATTTCAGGCTGAAAAATGGCCACAAGCTTTATTACTTTAATGTTAATGCTTTTTCATTACTCTCCCCCCACTCCCTTCCCCCACAAAGTGCTGCATTCATCCATTATAAAGTGGCTCTTTCTTTTTCTCATTATCTGCCATTTTTCACAGCGTGAGGAGGGAGAAGCAGGTGGGTGGCAGGAGGGACAATTGAGGACATAATAGCACTGCATCTGTTGTCAAACAAAGCCAAACCCTGGGCTGCCACTAGATAACCTGTTGAGGTAACTCGCAAAGCCCTCAATGTTAACAGCATCCCTCCTGCCATGGCTGGTGCTTTCTAGCGACTTGCAAGGAAGCTGCACTTATTCCAGGAGCTACTCCCATTAGGGTTTTCCATCCTCCCTCCTGCTTCTTGATGGCAGGGGCTTTGCAGTGCAGATGTTGGTATCCATCCCTTCCAGACACTTGCAATCAGGTATTTCCACCATGTGTCCACTGAGGGCTGTGTGCCAGGATGTTTTGAAATTGGGAAACAAATAGTAATGATTTGCAGGACCAAATTTGCCCTGCTCCCTCCTGCAATTTGGAAAAAATGGTGTAATTTTTTATTTTTTTTAAATCCTATTATTCTCTTCCACATTCCAAATATGTCAAGTTAAGTTTATCTTGGTGCCAGTACCGCCTGTAACTAGAGCTAAATTAGCCCTTCTGTTAGCTCTGCTTGGTTTTCACTTTTGAACAAGACTTAGTAAAATAAATCATGTCCCACTTGTCTTTAAATTTCATTATCATGACCTAACTTAATTTGCTATAAATTATTTCTACCTGAGCTTCTTCGGCTGTGAACTTTCAGCCTCGAGTGTCATGCTCATTGGATCATTGCCCAGCTAATCAGGACATTTTTTTTTTCTCCCTTCACGACTCCTGCTTTTTGTATCATCTATCTCCGCCAAAGTCAACTTGGCTGTATAACCTCCGTGGGGACACACAAAGAGTGAGTGCATTCTTGTCTTTAAAATAAAGGGTTTATTGAACTGAGTTTCGGTATCTTCCTGTCATGCTCTAGTGCTTCTAATAAAGACTTCTTTTCCCTTAGAATAAATGTGACCTCAACAGTTTGTTTTCATATTGGAGGCAGCCATTGCAACACTTTCTTTTGGCTCTTCCATTCTTTTATTTTCTCCTTGGGAAGAATGACTGGCTAACTGACTGGAAAATATCTGCTTGCTCAGAATTGAGCAGCTGTGCCTTGTTTTTGGTTTTTTAGCATAGCTAAGTTTCATGTCTGGTAAAGACTGCTGTTAATTTCCACTAAGAACTGCTATCCTTCCTGCACCCTCCCATTCCTTTTCTTTAGCAGTTGTTGGTAAACAGCTTTTATTTCAGCCCCCTGAACCCTGAAGGCTCCCCTCTCTCCAAGCTGCTAAGTTGCAGCCAGGCTAAATATTTTTGCTGAGTAAGGCTCAAAGAGCCCTTAAAAGATTTCAGCCTCCTACATCACTCACAATGATCGTACGTCCTCAGAAGAGAAACTTACACAGTGAGCTTTTTATCACTTTGGAAAAATGCTGCATGGTTTAAAAAAATAAAAGTATTTTACATTTTACGTGACTTCTTGGGAAACCTTGGGGATGCCCCAGAGCAGTCATTTCAAAACGAAAACATGATGCTTGTTGCCTAGGTGGAACGCATGTAATTTGCAAAGTCCTTTAATGGCAGCTGAGGGCCTGACTCACCAGCACATTAAAACAATAGCCAGTTTTTCTAACTCTCATTTGGAGATAAGTTCTAGCACACAACTGCTTCTGATGAGCAGTCAAATGTTTTCTTTCACTGTACCCTTTCTTTTGAAAGCAGACACCCTTGCTTGGCGTCTAGATCCTGATGGATCGGATACATCTGCTACAGTAGTTTAACTGTTATGGTGGATGCTGACAGAATTATCTTTCTTGGGGCATTCAGACTCTGCTGAAGTCTGCTGGTACCTTCTGGTACAGGATGGTGCAAGAACGGTGGATACAAAAGGTACTGCCTTGGTCACTCAGTTCTGACATGTTTTAGTCTGATCTAAATTACTGGGCTCAATATGATGTTTACTGGTAAAATGACATGTCATGTGATAGGCAGGGGGTCAGATTAGATGATCTAATGGCTCCATCTGGCCTCAAACTCTAAATTAGGGAAGTGCTGCCAGCACAAGATGGCATTGAAGCTTTCCACTGTTAGATTTTGCTTGCCTGGGAGATCCTCAGCTGAAGCAGAGCTGCAGAGGTTGTACTTGGGCTAGTGTTTTCCTCACCCTATAATGCCAGTAGCAGCCAGCAGAGCTAAACGCTAGCCCTGATGGGAACCTGCTAATCTTGGTTTCATGAAAGTACAAAAGCCCTGTGTTTAACTATTTCAGACTGTCACACATTCAGCTTTTAGAGCTGTAATGATATCTAAATACAGAAATAAATTCTATTATTAGCTCGGTACGATGGCACTCATTGACAGAAAAAGGTAAGTTTTTCTGGCAAGCTGATGAAAAAGAAATTACAGTTATTTGAAGTTGCTCATGGATTAAGTATTTAAAGGGGGGGATGTGGTTTTGCTTGTGGGTGGTTTGATGTGGTAGAGGTTTATGATACTTTTGCTTAACACCCTTGGTGCAGAAATGGGAAGTACATATGTGTGTGTTGTTGTAGATGTGCTATGTGCTTGCTCAGCTATGCAGGTGGCAGTGTGGAGGTTTAATAACCATGGACACAGCAAAACCAGCATCACTGATCAGCCACTTTCTTTGGCAAGCCCATATGGCTTGTAGTTAACTCAGTGTGTCGCTTGATTCCAGAAGGTTACTTGAATGTCTTCTTAAAGTTGTTTAATTGCTTATTGATCTCATACTTATTCCATACTTGCTGTCTCTTTTACTATTTTCTGACATGTTGGTAGGTCACAATTTTAATTTCTTCAATAGAAGGTTGTGTGTTTGTGATGTCGAGCATTCATTTTTAAGTTTAGAACCTGTAATTGGGAATTTCAAACTCTATTGGCTTCCTTTATATACAAATGTTACACGTTTCATTTTTCTTGCATTTTTCTAAATCCGATACTCCTGCATGCCTCTCAAATGTCCTATTACTGTGCGGGTAGGATATTTGAAAGCACAAGGAGCTGAATTAATAACTGCTGTGGTACTCTATTCTGAAGTGCCATCCCCTATTTCTAATTTAGCTTCCCCCCACTTCTCCTTTTCAGATTTTTTCATACACAGTAAGTGTTCTGGAAGTATGTTCTTTTTCTTTGTGGCCTCATCTTGTAGGTGCTAATCAGATTGTTTTATTCCAGTAGTAGCTTCTACTGCCCTGGTTTCTTTCCTTGCAGATTTCTTGTGTCATACATTATTGCTCTGTGTTTATGTCACTGGGCAGTTGTGCATGGAGAGAAACATCCCTGATTTCCTCTGGTTTAACAGGGTAATCTAGATCCCAGACTGGATGCTAAGCTGCCACTGTGGCACTGCCTCTTCTCACATCTGTGTTTCCTTTTGAGTCATGTAACCCAAAGGATGGTCTCATCTGCGGTGACACACTATGGTTCCTGGGATCCTGCACTATGGCAGAGGGACAGCTGGAAGAAGCAACTTTTAGTCATGCTCTGCTTCATTTTCCTCCTCCCTTTCCTGTATTTCTTTGGAGTCTGTAACACATTTCCTAGGATGCCGAGGTATCTGCTGCCAGCAGCTGTCTTGCTGTCTGCTTTGTGCAACTGTTGTCAACTTTACTGAGCTGCTAGCATGTTCCTTGCTGAATGGTCCCTTCAGGTTTGCACGTTTATTTCTGCCTTTCTGATTTTATTATTGACACAGCTTCCCCAGCCTAATTACAATTTATCTCTTCCTACTGCCTACTAAGTTACAGGAGCATTTGGATGAACCTCAAATGAGCCTGAAGATAGCAGTATTCAGAACCAAACGAGCACCCTTAGAAGTGGAGGAAGGGTATATAGATGGCCTGAATCTTGCTTGTCTTTGCAAGGTGGTACTTTAAAGGCCTATTAGTTTCTGATAGCTCAGGTTTTGTTATCAGTGGAGGGGTTAGATTTACACTTTGCAAAATAAAAACAGGATTTTCAGTTGGACACCATCTGCAGTCACCAGATGCAGTTATCAAGATTAAATTGAAAGACTTGTCACTGATTATGCTGGTAATCATTGAGGTGGTCAGTGTAATTATCTTGAGATTGAGGAGATGTTTTCTCTGATACGGTACTGCAGCAGAATTACGTTGAAGGAGCATCCATCATTAGCTACTGCATATGGCTCCAAATAAGCACGTTTTTCACTTTGATCATGTTATTTTATTATATGCAAGAAAAATAGATGAGCAAGTATTGTGAAATCGCCCTTTTATTTTGAAAACACTTTCCACTGGATTCTATCAGATTTATTGAAAACTAGACTTTAGAACAGACTTGAGTCAGGGTCTCTTTACCCAAGGAATACAAAGTATTTCCACTTCAGATTATTTTAAGCCTTCAGAGTATATTATTTTCTAGTATAGATCATATGGAGGATTGACTCAGCTGCTGCTGGAAAGGGTTTTCTTGCCAAACAGAATGGTTGTTGATGTTGTCGCAGAAAATGTCACTGAGACTCAGTAGATATAATCCCAAACTCTAAAAATGCTTTTGACTGTAATGCACACAAATAACTGTGAAAAAAGGCAGCTCTGAGTGTCCTCTAAAAAGCAAGTGATTCAGTCTGTGTTAGGGCTTGAAAGAAGGAGGTCTAGGAGCATCCCTGACAGCTGTTTCTTTAATTTCATTCAATTATATCAAATTTCATTCCAGGAAATGTGCTTCCACAGGAGACTTCCTAGAGCAAAGCATCATAAGAGAGATAGGAGATACTTGGTAATATTTTTCTGCCTTTGATCTGTTATTATATCTGCTAAGCTTCACACAATTATTTATCAGCTGAGAGTTATAAAATAATTCCTGACTTGACATTAAAAGGGGGAAAAGTCAAATACATTTTTTAACATGGACCCAACTCATCAGCCTTAAAGTGCTGATTCATTTGCTCACACAGTATAATTAAGCTGTTAATCTGTAATAAGGAGTAATACATTCAATGATCTCACAATCAGAAAGTTATTATAGCCTAAAATGTTCATTGTGCTCTCCTCTACCATTTATTGCTCCGTGACTGTTAAGAGGAGGCATTTGTAGCTCAGGATCTGTAACTTTTACCTACACAGTCTGCTTCTGCAACTGGGACTGGTTTGCCATGAGCAGCTGGTGGAAAGATGTCTATACTGGGAGGTTTTAGGGAACAAAATGTTGACACTCTGAGTCCTGTCTTAGAGGAGAATATTCTAGTTTGAGTACATTTGGTGTTTCATCAGATAATGAATCCATTATGTACTTGGAGTTCAGGCTCACACTGATTAATCATGACATTTCAATTATTCATTGAATCAGTGATCATTTGCTCCCCTTTTCCCCACCTCATTTGCTGTTGGCTTCTGTTAATTTCTGTTCTTACTGCTTTAGGATTTCAGCTTGCTGTGTTCTGAAATCCTGAAAATCTTCCACTGCCAGAGACCTTCATATGTGAATTTACATCACCTGGCACCTTGCAAGCAGCTCTTGGCTCTCCCTGGTTTGGTGCTTTGATAGCATTTTAACTGCCTACCTGCCTTCAACATAACTGCGCTGTGAAGCAGCCAGGCAGCAGCACTGCGTTTGAGGAGTGCCAGGGAGAGATGAGTGAAAGACAGAGGTTGTCCCAAGACTCCAGACCAGATTCTTGTTTCATTTGCTAAACTGCATCTCCTGACAGTGTCCTGGAGCCACCATCAAAGTTTCCCAACTCAGAGTCTGCCTGTGCAGCTCATGAGATTGCCACAGTGCCTTCCCCACTGACAGTACACAGGCAATGTTGTTTTAAAGGATTGGGTTGTTTGTCTGCAGGAATTCACTTGGTACCCATGAAATTTGTTGTACCATAGCACACAAGCAGCACAGGGATGAGACGCAGCTGCTGTGTTCTCCTTTGGGTCCTGCAGCTCCCACTCATCACCAGCTTGCAGGTATCTTCACTTTTAGGCTCAGTATGCACTTAGTAACGTTGCCATGGTGTAGCTTTATTACACATTCACAGGGAAGTGAACAAAAATACCTTTTTTCTTTTCTTTCTTTGTTTTTTTTTTTTTTTTTTTTTTTATGATTACTGCTATTTTGAATCTGTCACTTTTGAGCCATCATCTAAATCCTGGAACAGATTTTGAGTAAGATGTAGGGGAAGGAGGCCCCGCATTTTTACATCTATCTTCTTGTGTTTTTAAACAGTTCTAATCAGATCCAGCCCACAGGTGTTGGAAGAGGCAGGCAGGATTTCATGGAGGTTTTTCCCCCAGTGTGCACAGAGTCTGCTGGCCTCCAGAGGCTCAGCTGCTTTCAAGCACAGCATACAGATGCGCAGGGCAATCCAATGTGTAGCTTAGTGGAAGGTCTGTACTAACCAGTAGTATAACATTGATTAAGAATAGGATGTATAGAAGTAGTTGTTCCCATGAGTATCTTCTCTGTTTTGGTTCTTCATAAGTATGCTATCTGCAGTTGTTTGGGAGTAGTGGTAGCAAATCTTTTTCTTTGGTTCAGGTAAAATTGTCCTGTCCTCAGTCCTTTAGCAAACTGGACTTTTCAGGTGGGCTAATCACCTGAGAATTTAGGCCTTTAGTCTCCAGCTCATGGCTGTCTTGTCAGGACTACATAAAAGGTGATATTTTTAGAGATAAACTAGTATATGGCATTTTATGGCAACAGGGCAGGGGGAAAAGAGTACAAAGAGAAAATATGTAAGTCTCTAATGTAGATCTCTCTGAGTGTGGAGAGCAAGGCAGATCAATGTCTGCTGTAACAAACAGATCAGCACTACAGGAAGAAGAGTTCAAGGAAAACAATCCATTAAAAAGACAAATATTTTCTATTTCAGTGGGTAATTTGCTAAACCTGATTTAAAACTAGTCAGTATGGTAAAGATCTATTTTAATAGAGAATAGGAGACTAGATTTATCAATGAGCATCTTTGCTATGTGCCAACATAATCGATGTCTTAAAGAGGAGAAAAAAAAATTGTAATAATGTCAGGTCTTCCAAAACTATAAAACATCTCAGTAATTTTCTGGAAGTCAGATAAAATAATGATCTTTTTACAATGTACCTTTTAATGGATTTCTAGTTATAAAAGTTTAATATTTATTCAAAGTGCAAGTTTGCTCTAAAGGATGTCTAAAAAAAGAGCCCCGCAGAGTCTTTATTTCCTGGGCTTTTTTAATTCTGTATCAAACTTCTGATGCTGGTATGCAAGGTTATTACTCTGAAGGGTAGGAGTTTACTTAAACTTGACTTGAAAAGTCAAGCTGGTTTTCTAGGGATCTCTTGAAGGTTTTTTGGGAGCTGAGAGTTTCATTTGAAGGCGTAGAGCTGACATATAAATATGAGCAGTTGGTAGATTTATATGTGAGTCTGTGGGCTGTATGTGAGGACAGGAGGCACCTCGACATGTGCAGTGCGTCTCCAATATGGAGGGCCAGCAGTTATTCACAGGATGCCTTTGGTATTTAGTGAAAAAACAGTGTCATTTGTGGAGAACTGTGTGATCCCAAGGAGTGTGGAGCTCTGCAGTGCCATTCCGGATCTGTTTTCCAATGAGGGTTTCTCCAGGTACTGTGCCTAAAATTGGTGGTTGTAAAGTGACAGATCAGACAGATTGAGTGCAATCACGATGCAACCAAGAGGCCACCCCCTGTGGTTATCTGTTGGCTTCTTCTTTTTGCCTCTTCCCGTTCTTGCTCGCTTGTTTGAGCACATAAACTACAGGAACAAGAAATTCCTCTCTAATCATGTAACCCCAAATACAAACTGTGTGTGCAGGTGCTGAGCATCTCTAGTTAGCTGTCACCCCTTTGACATTGCTGGAGTAATGAATGCAGTCTTTTTCATCAGGGGATCTGGCTTTGAAGACAAGAACAGACATTCTAGTACATTATTAATACAGAAATGGAGTTGCTATCACTGAATTTCCTTCACAGCGCGATGTGTGTGCTATGCGCTCTTTGCACACAACAGAAGGATGATGTAGTTGCTCAAATGCTATGAATGATCATCAGGAAAAGGGTGATATTCTTGATCTGTCCTCAACAGAAGTGTTTGGGACTTCTTTTGAAAATATCTGAGGCCTTTTTTTCCAGGTGGGAAGTGGGAAGGACTAACGCTTCTTTACATCACTCATTTCTTTTGAGGAAGGGTTACTAGTCAAATACACAATTTAGTGGTATTGCGTCCAGATGCTAAAATACAGTCTCTGCACCTTGCTTGAAAGGCAATCATCTGCAAGTACCTGACACCTGAAGCTCAGTAGAACTCTCACTGTGCATTAAAAGCAAATGTGCTTTCCTTGAGAATTTCAGGATTTGTACGTTTTCCTATGCTGTTGTATATGAATGGTCTAGGAAAGCTTGAAAACCAGTTTAAATTGCAAAACTATGAAGAATTCTTTTGTGTGATATTCCCTCTGTGGTTTTATTGCCCTGCAAATTTTGGCTTCTGTGTTAGGTTTTCAATGTTTGTATTTGTGTTTTAGAAATGTACACAAAAAGCCTTTTTATACTATGCTGTTACCTGTGCTTGAAGTATTGCTGTCATTTCCGTGTGCTTTAATTTACTACTACTTTTTTTTTTTTTTTTTTGATTTGCATATATTTATTTCAGTTCTGCGTCTTCCATCCCGTTCCCTGTGCTCTTAATGTTTCTGTCTGGTATTTATCTCTTGTCTTTATGCCAACTTTGTTACCTTCTTTATTTTTGTTACAAGCAGAGAAAATTAGATAGCTGCTCAAGAAGCCAAAAATCTTCCTTTTAGCATTGCAAATGTGAGGATCCCAGTTCTCTTCTCTCTTGTTGCAGTCACTAGGATACCTGTGAGTAAAGAAAGTCCTTGCTGTAAGTTTGTTGGTGAAACACAAACCTATCCCTTGGATAAGATATTCTGATCCTGGAAGTAAACAAAGTTCTGTTTCCGCTGACTGATGCTCAGTCCCTTTGGGTTGCTTACGGTTAAATTACTGAGAATTTGCTGAGCTTTGTTCTTGCTCAGCTAAGTTTTGTTGACTGGGTTTTTAATTATAGGTTTTAACTTGTATTTGCTCTAACAAAACGTTGGGAGTTTTTCTCCTTATCTGTTTACTTAGTTATCTGTTTTGAAGAGGCATTGCTTCATTAAACACTTTCCTGCTTAGTCTGTAATGATCCTAATTCTTCCACTCTAAGCACATTAATACATTAAAGAAAAAAAGCTTCATTTGTCTTCAGTGGGATGAAGATGTTCTATATTGTCTTTGGTGCTTGACACATGATCTTTGGTGGTGTAGCAGCATTATGGAGGACTTGGCAGGATCGATGGTGTAATTCCAGGGCAGGAATGGCAGGGTTTTCTCCGCTTGTACTGAAGGAAGTACGATATTTGATGGTCTCATGCTTCTACAAAATTAGGCATCTGAGACCCCCTCAGATCTTTGCTTTTTCACCTCAGTCCATTCCTGCAGTAGGACTGCAGTATCACTGGTAGGAAGGGACTGTATACAAGTATTAGGTGATGAGATGATGCTCATTCTGTGGTGATGAGCTGACTGACCACTCATGTACTTTTGGTGCAGCGCAGTGAGACACATAAACATGCTTTTCCATGGGACAGGCATTCTTCATGAGGCAGGCTGGGAAAAAGCAGCTTCTGGAGCTTGTCTCCTTCTGTAGCAGATTTCTGTCTGATCTTAAGACCAGGCAGTGCAGTGACCAAAGAGCCACAGGAAGAAATGGCAAGGATGCACCCAGTGCAGCAGGCTTTCATGTAAACAGAGGTCCTGCAGAACTCCATTGACTGTGGAGGTATTACTTCCACTCTGTATCCTCAATGGGAGCTTTTTGTGCTCTGCTTACATCCCTTCTTAATGGTTTCACATTTCCAGGCTTAACTTTACAATTTCTCATTGCTAACAATTTCCTTTCTTTGTAATTGAAGAGTAGAAGTTTTATGGACTCCAAGTGTAAACTTTCTGTTTAGGCTCTTGGGCAGTCTCTCTCGATCAATAAATAAGTTGAAGAGTAGTGGTGATACACTACTACTTGCAGTAGCTGCAGTAAGAGCATGCAAATGAGGCTGCAAATATCCAAGCTACTACAAAGACAGAGGGCATGTACATGAAAGCAAATGGACCTGTTGTGGTTAAAAATTCATAGTTTACCATAATAGGGGAAAAAATAAATGAGGTTGTCTTTGAAACCATATAGGTCAGCGTTTCAGACTTCTCTCTTTGTACTTCAATTAAAGGAGAAAATGGAAAAGCTTCTGGATATTTGCTATTTTTAAGCAAATTTGAGAAGCTGAAGCAGAAGCTATTTTTCATATGTTCTTTTAACAAATTACATGCCATGAATGAGATGGTTTTTGTTCAGCTTGTACATAGGTTTGTGTGAGTTCTATGTGGTTTGAAGGCGGGTGTGTGAGGTTTTAGTAATTGTTACATTTCTTTCTTTTTCTCTATGATAAATGAAAAGAAATTTTTCAAGAAAACCAGAAGTGGACATTATTTCTGTGGGTCTCACAAAATGCTGGGAGTTACAGGAAATCTGGTGTTCAAAAGCAGAAGAGCAGGATGGGGAGACAAACAAGGCAATGATGAATGTTTGTGGTGTCTTGCAGCAGCATTTGATTTACTTGGGTTTTTTTTGTTTCTTGGTATAGTAAAAATGTTTCCTTGCTGAAGTACTTTGATTTGGACTTAAAATAGCATAAATTATTTTGAGATAAGTTCATATTAGCCACCACAAATTCCTCGCTTACTTGTCACTGTTGCTGGGCATCCAGCTCTAAGCTTCTGTTAATACATCTTCTATTTTAGCAAGGGAAAATGTAATTTAGATTTATAGCTGTTTTAGAAACATCTGTAACAAAAGCAAACCAGTGCCTCCTTTAATAAGTATTTAAGCCCAGACCTGTGCAATTTGTAATAAATGTAATTATTCTTTTAAAAATGTCTTTGGGATTTATGCACTAAACTCAGATTAATGCTAATAGGAGTTACCTAAATAAATCCTGTGATACACTGATAGGATGATAGATCATTTATTTAGTGTTGCATTTAGCTTCGCCTTCATTTTATTCCTATTTTTTTAAATGAATACAAAATTGAGATTGGGGTTTATGGTATAAGGAATTTTTTTCCCTTCCTTTCTGTAGGTGTGCTTCTAAAAAGAGTATTGACCATGAGGAAGCCCATGTGATGGTCCACTAATCACACTGAAGAAAATGAAGCCACGTTTCAGCTTTGCCGATCGTTTTCCCACCACTGTCGGCTGAATGAGAAATGGTCGTGTGATTATGCTGACAACCCAGCATGCATTTGGTAGACCTGTGGTTAACTCGTTCCCTCTCCATGTGTCTGCTCTTACAAAGTTTTGTCCTCATGATACTGTGCTTTCATTCTGCCAGTATGTGCCCGAAAGGCTGCCTCTGTTCTCACTCTGGAGGTCTGAACGTCAGCTGTAGCAATGCAAATCTCAAGGAAATACCCAGAGATCTTCCTCCAGAAACAGTCTTACTTTATTTGGACTCCAATCAGATAACATCTATCCCCAACGAAATTTTTAAGGACTTGCACCAACTGAGAGTCCTTAATTTATCAAAAAACGGGATTGAGTTTATAGATGAACATGCCTTTAAAGGGGTGGCAGAAACCTTGCAGACTCTGGATTTGTCCGACAACCGGATTCAGAGCGTGCACAAAAACGCTTTCAACAACTTAAAGGCCAGAGCCAGAATTGCAAACAACCCCTGGCATTGTGACTGCACGCTGCAGCAGGTGTTGAGAAGCATGGCCTCCAACCACGAGACAGCCAACAACGTCATCTGCAAGACTTCTGTGCTGGATGAACATGCGGGGAGACCGTTCCTCAATGCTGCCAATGATGCTGACCTCTGCAACCTTCCTAAAAAGACTACTGATTATGCCATGCTGGTCACCATGTTTGGCTGGTTCACCATGGTGATCTCATACGTGGTTTATTACGTCCGGCAAAACCAGGAGGATGCAAGGAGGCACCTTGAGTACTTGAAATCCCTGCCAAGCAGGCAAAAGAAACCAGATGAAGCTGATGACATTAGCACTGTGGTATAGTATTCTGAATACAATGACTACCTTTGTGATGGAAACTAGATTTGGATGTCACTCAAACCAGAGGTTTACTTCTAACGTTCATTGTAAACATTAAGACTTCCGGGGTTTTTTTTCCTGTTTAACTGAATTGCGCCACTGTTGAGCTTTCTAACAGAAAGTTTTGTCTGGGTGGTATACTTTAATTATTTCTCTGGTGGTACCCTAAAGCAAGTGAATTAATGTGTAAACATTAGTTTAGACCCATTCCACTATTTAATAATGAAATTTATTTTTTTAATTTAAAAACCAAATAAAAGCTCAAATTTGAACCATGTAAAACAGAGTAATTTATTGATCAGAAGCTTGTCCTGTGCCCAAGCACACTTGGTTTGATCAGTGTTTGTAAGGTAGAAGAGAGGGGTAATGACGAAGTGGGTTGTAAGAAGTCCAGGATCAGAGGGTCTTGAAGGTTCAAGGAGGGTGCTAGGTGAATGGTAGCCCATTTTGGGGGTTGCTTGCCATGACAGGAAAAGGACGTAGTGTGGGGACAGCAGTGTCCTGACTCCAGGTGTTGTGGGACCGATGTTTGGGTAAAACCCCGGAGGGCATTTCAGCAGCACGGTGAAGGAGCCAACATGAAGGAACTGCATTACAGATTTCGAAGAGAGGTAAGTGGGAAAATACAGTGGGTTTTCATCTTACACCCACTTGCTGCCTCTCATGAGCTTCAGGCAGGTGTTCCCAGCATGGGGAGGACAACAAGAAGGCAAGAGCAAACTTAGTGTACTGTTCAAACTAGAGTATGACTAGTGGTGATTAAAAACAAAGGGTTAATTAAACTAGTCTTTTTAATCTATATGTTGATTTGTAACTAAAAGTAGCTTTATATTATATATATTTATATGCTGTCTTTTGTAAAAAGCTGAATAAGTGAACATATAGACTGGGTGTATCCTGTTGTGTGTTAGGAAATATTTTTGTATGTTTTTACAGATAAATGCTTAGGAAAATGTAAAGCCCATGTAGTTAAACTCAGCCTTGGTTATGAAATTGATATTTTCAAAGCTCTGCTGTCTTCAAAAACATGATGGTTTTCTCCTTTCATAGGTGAAAGTTTCAAAGGGAACTAATTTACAACAATGTATTACTTTCGTCCTTCATTACCGTAATAACATGATACTTGTCTCTGGGTCCATCCATACAGATCCAGTGTAATTGACACTGGAATATGGATTGCAGAAGGGTTGATTAAAAAAATCTGTAAAATGCTGCTTTGCAAAAACAGCTGTTAAAGAGCAGTCTCAAAAAATCAGAAAACTCCAGTCATAGCTCCCATTAGATTATCCATTATTTCTGTTACAATTATGCTCTTTTGTATTTTAGAGGCCACAAGCTTGTTCACCTTCTTTCAGAACACTGTTGAAAGAATACCCAAAATTTGTTTCAAAACAGGTAAGCAAACAGCAAAAAAAGAATATTTTTTTTTAAATGTGCACAGAGTCAATTTTTTATGTCATCTTTGTAGGCTGAGTTTTGCCTGAGTGACAATTCGTGTGACTGACTCAGCTGTTTGTTTTATCTCAATGAACACTTTTTGACACAATGGGAGCATGTTAATATTTGTAAAGGGCACAGTCTGCCCCAAGAATATCTGCTCTCTGATATTTCTCCCTCCTTCCTTTCCTCCCCATTAAGTCGAGATTTTATTTTCTGAGGAGACGGGGCTGTTGGTTACACATTCTGCTGAGTTTGCATTTTATACTTTCCCTTTTTCAAGTTCTATCTTGCTGAGCTTTCCATCATCACCAAAGTGCCATCCCCAGGCCGCTGAGGTCTGTATGGCCTCCAGCAGGAACCAGAAGCAGTAGGGTTAAATACACATCTGAATCTGAAGAGAGCAGATAAGATGTTATATTGTACTGGCAATCCAACAAATCCTACTGAACAGGATGTGTAGTGCCTCTGTGTAGGCGGAGCCAAGTTCATTCCTGACACAATTTTCCTCATTACTCTAAAATCTCCTTAAGGGTAAAATTTGTCTTGTTTCTATTGCTGTGTTCCCCAAGTGACATTTTTAATCCCAACTAATATGCTACTTTTGGAAAATGCAGGGGAGACTACCTAAATGAAGGGACTGAGCTGGAGGTATTAACTTAATAAAGAATTCGGTGCTGTTTATTCACAAATAAATGCGGGAATTTCTCCACAAAAATTGGACAAAATTATTCAAACAGCAGCATTTACAAAAATCTGGGCAGTTTTAAAACACTTAAAAACACTTGCAGGGTTTCAAGATTTGTTTCAAGCAATGTTTAAAAAAACCCCAAACTCACAAACAACCCAAGACAAACAAAAACCTCTCCCCAAAACTGCCAAAACTATAAATAATTTGTCTTTAGGTTTTCCATTTTTTTACTTTATTACTTGATCTGTAAGACTGCTTCTGGAACTGGTACAAAACTGTACTTCTGATTCTGCATGTTTAAAACCTGACCAAAACCAATTTAAACCAAGCGGTATTCTGTAGAAACGCTCTGGAGGGATGGTTTCATATCATTCCTGATTTTCTTCAATTGATTACATATCAAGCACCCCTCCTCACAAAACTTTGCCTTTCCTTTTTCAAAGCCAATACTGAAATCTCTGCTTAAAATCTGGGAATCAAGGCACTGCTCTGACAACCAATAGATACAAACTTGTCAAGCTCAATTCAGCTGATAAGGAAAATTAATTAAATCACTGTTCCTCAGCTATGTGGACTTGACAGTGCTAGTACTCCTGTCAACTCAAATATTCGAGCCATGTCTCTTTGTTTCATTGAAAAGAAAGATAGGAACCTGTAGCATATGAATATACTTGTTTTCATGTTTACTGCACGCCTTTCTGTCCAAAACTACTGTCTGTAGAGAATTCTCTGTGCTGCCCTTTGAAGTCAATGGCACAAACTTTAAACTTTGATTGCATAACTCTTCAAGGAGTTATCTTATTTACAAACCCAGTTTTGCTCGAAAATTAGTAAATCTGTATATTTTTAACTGGGATACCTTAGCATATAAATACAGTTGACGGGAAATGGATGTTTCCATAGTCACAGGAGATAGCATATAACAGAAAATAAGGAGGGAAATGCATAACAGAGTGATTATTTTTTTTTATCAATATTCTTCAGGAAAAATAGAGCTGGGCCTCAATAACTTAAATGTGATTGATTTCTCTACCCTTTTTAAAAAGAAATCTTTTCCAGTTTTTGTTTCTAAAGGCTAAAGGGTAACTCTCAACATTAATATTTTCTTAAAACTAATGCAGATTTTTTCTCTGCTGATTTTTTGGTGTTACTGTGCCCTGTGGGTGAGATCTGTGATGGTGCATTTGGACTGTGTGTATTTAGGCTCATTCTTTATACTTTTATTCTGTCCCCAGGTTTGTACAGAATTAGATACAGATATATTCACCATTAATATACATTGTGTTTTTAAGTCTTCAGTAGCAAGATTTTGCACTGCAGTTGCCGTAACTTTCAGGGGCTGAGTATGAACAGAAAGTGTGATGGTGCGAATTCTGGTCTTCCCAGGGAGGAAAGAGAATGCTGGTTTACCAAAGAGGTACGATGCAGAAAATCCGCTGCAGTGCTTTCCAGGAACAAAGGAGAGAACTCTAAGCTTTAGGATGAGCAAGCAGAAAAAGGGAAGTGAAAGGCTGGAGGCTAAAATGCATGAAGGTATCATAGACGGTGTATTGTAAAGGGTACTGTAAAAACGTAAGGTGATGAAGGAATCGTAAGGGGTGTAACCTGCCGCGTCAGTGACCGGCTGGAGTGTGCAAAGCTCCACCTGGGGATGGATGAGGAGACAACTGAGAGTTTATGGGTCAAGATTAAAGGGAGGGCAGGAGTGGGGGACATTACAATGGGATCTGCAACAGACCACCTGACCAGGAAGACTGAGTAGATAAGGCCCTCTATAGATAGATAGGTGCAGCTTATTCACAAGCACTGGTCCTCAGGGGGAAAATTCAATCATCCCAATATCTGTTGTGAGAGGGGGGAAAGGGATACCCAGGGAGCTACAGGGCAGTCAGTCTCACTTTGGTGCCTGGCAGGATCATGGAGCAGATCCTTCTGAATTATATGCTGAGGTACGTGAACAAGAAGGGGGTGACTGGTGGCAGCCAACATGGCTTCACTAAGGGCATATTGTGCCTTACAAATTTTGTGGCCTCCTATGATGGGGCCATGGCACTGGTGGATAAGGGAAGATTGGAATGACCAATGGCACATATCTGGACTTGTGCAAGGCATTTTACACTGTCCCCCATTGCATCCTTGTCTCTGAGCTGGAGAGACACAGATTTCACAGATGGACCCCT
Source organism: Psittacus erithacus (assembly GCA_009867235.2). Taxonomy (NCBI): domain Eukaryota; kingdom Metazoa; phylum Chordata; class Aves; order Psittaciformes; family Psittacidae; genus Psittacus; species Psittacus erithacus. The sequence goes on along the minus strand of WYDI02023431.1, from coordinate 6,658 downwards.
CAGTGGATAAGGAATTGACTGGATGGTCTCACTCTTTAAGGTACCATCCAACCCAAACCATTCTATGCATCTGTGATTCTAAGAGCAGGCTTGATGACAATGAGTTGTGGTCAATGGCTCGATGTCCAAGTGGAGACTAGAGTGGCATTCGTCATGGTTAGGACCAGTGTTAATATGCTAATATGAACAACATCTTTGTTGGTGACATGGACAGTGGGATTGATGCTCCTTCAGCAAGCTGGTCAATGATACCAAGCTGCGTGGTGTGCAGTCAACATGCTGGAGGGAAGGGGTGCCATCCAGAGGGACCCAGACATGCTGGAAAGGTGGCCAATGCCAACCTCATAAAGTCCAACAAGGCCAAATGCAAGGTCATGCAGCTGGGTCAGGGCAATCCCAAGCACAAATACAGGCTGGGCAAAGAATGGATTGAGAACAGCCCTGAGGAGAAGGATTTGGGGGTGTTGATTTGATGAGAAGCTCAACACTACCCAGCAGTGTATACTTGCAGCCCAGAAAGCCAACTGTGTGCTGACGTGCACCAAAAGAAGTGTGACGAGGAGGTAAAGTTGATGATCCTGCCCCTGCACTCTGCTCTCGTGAGAATCCACCTGGAGTAATGGATAGATTTGGCAAATGTGCTGAAAGAACCCAGGCTAGATTCTGAGAAAAGGATAAATCATCCTACAAATTAGTTCCTGGTTTAAAGATAAGTAACAAAAGTAAGAAAAAATTGTCTTTTCTTGAAGGAGGATGGTTACTGAAATTTCAGAGATGTCCCGAAGATCTCAGAATGGGGCAAATGCTGTACAGTGTATTACTGGGTGATGTGGAAAGGGAGTTAATAATATGCTGATAACATTTGTAAATGATAAGCAGTTATTGAGGGCAGCCCAACCTACAGATAAGTGTGAAGACATACAGAAAGTTCTCACATTTCTAAGTTAGCAGATGATGATAAAATGAAGGTTGAATTTGGTGTGATAATTGCAAAGTACTGCAGTTGGCACACCCTTAGCTATGAACACAAGGATATTCTTTAAACTGGCTTATAATCAAATGTTAAAAAACATCGAGGAGGCACAGTGGGAAGCTCCTTGATGACAAACACCAGAAATTATTAGGGCTAAAACAGACAAACAGCATGAGGGAATGGCATTGATAAACCACTGAATAAAATCTCTGATGAACCCACATCTTTAACATTGCATTAAATTCAGGTATTCCTTGGATTGAAAACAGATTTTCAGTGGTTCAGAGACTGCAGATCATGTAAAGGCATAAAATAATCAAAGATGTGAAATTGTTTCCATAGGATGAGATGCCAGAAGACATGGTAACAACTGGAGTAATGTACAAAAGATAACTTGTAAAGGACTGACCTCTGTTTCTCACAGCAGAAAATAGAGCAGTTCTGACAGCAGGCAGTGGGTGTTGTTTGGGGTTTCTTAATATTTGCTGTTAGTGTGCATTTAAATGATAAAATACAGGATACTATAGAGAATAAAACACATATCCAAAGGTAGGACTCTACAAATGTCAGAAGTTGTTTAACACTACTAACATTGATGTAAATACAATTCTCAAGAAGGAAAGTTCCCTCATCCAAAGAAACAGGGGTGGTTTCCCTAGGAAAGGCTCAGAAGTTTGTGCCTCTCTTATCTCTCTGAAATGCTGCTGTGGGTGTTTGTTGAACATCTTGTTCAACAAGTCATTTGATTTTATGGTACTGATGCTCTCATGCATCCCTCGCAATGCAAACTGTTCTGCATTACCCTCCCTGTGAGGCAGGAGGGGGCATTTATTGTGTAGATAAGGAGGCTTCACATGCATAGAGTGGGAATAAAGCCCGGTGGAATCAAAATCACATTTAACCACTGGTGTCTCCTTGCTGTGAATTGCAGTGCTAAGTGCCACGCAGGGTTTGGGTGCTCTGCTGAGTTGTACCACAACTCTGTTATCTAAAGGAGTGACAGCTTTTCACTGGGGACATGTGAGAAAGTTTGTCAGATGTCTTCCCTGATACATCAAGGTGCTTTGATACTGTTACAGCTTACTTGGTGATCCGTCTAAAAAGGATGATGATTTCCCAATAGGTTCTTGATTAGAAAGGAAGGAAGTTTTATTCAAGGCTGAAGCCTTGTTTTTCATAAAGAAATTCCTTCAACATTGTCTGTTTCTTGAAGTGAAAACTGGTGTGATGACTTAATGGAAGTATGAGTACTTCACAGTGCCACTTAGGGCAGAGAAATAACTGTGGCATATTTAGTTCTGGTTTGTTTGAGTCAGTTGATCTGCGGACTGAAACCAGCCTACAAGCATTAAACACAGAGTACACATGCAGTACCATGGCAATATATGAAGTGGGTGCTTTTTGCAGGCCAATGCATACATGAGTATGTATGTGTGCTGGTCATCCATACATTACTCAAATTCATTTACATTTCCCTGTGGTTAGCTGTGTGTATTAGTGTGTCAGATATGCGTACGCATATATGCAAGCAGAACAGGAACAGGAACAACTTTGGAAGCTTTCATTTTCCCCTATTTAATCATGAAACAGGTTGCTTTGTTGCTTTGAAGCCATGATTCATGCTGCTTCTGTGCCAAGTACACCTCCATCCTCAGCCTTTCACAATACCCCCTGGTCCCAACACCAGCTGCGCATGACGTGGAAGAAAATGAGGTGATGCTGGCACAGCTCATCCGTATTCTGAGATTCAAATCCATTGGTTACCATATAAAGCTGTTTCAGCTTGTTCACCTTTGTGAACAATCTTTTGTGTTCCTTCTTGGCTCACCAAAAGCAATACAATTTTCTAGGAAGAAAAATGTTTAGGTGGATGATGCAATGCTCATAAGGAACACTCCTGTTAGTAAAAAATGGAGTGCATATGTGGCAAGTATCCCTGTGGCTAGTATCCCTGAATCTGTCCTCCTCTTCTGCACTTGTTAATGAGCAGGTTCTTGGTATTACCTTGTATATGGCTATGTTTTTCTCCTAGATGATAGTTATGCCCTTTGGAGGAGTTTTCTTGAAATGGTTGCGAGTCTGAATACAGCTGCTAAATCTAACAAAAGCTCCAGAATGAAAAATGAGAATTCCCTATTGCAGAAAACTTGAGAAGCAGTTAAGTATTTGGGAAATCAAACAAACATCTGTAGTACTCTTTATGCTGCTGCGAGGTTTCAAACGCACGTTGTGAGCATCCTGCTGGGTTGGTGGGCATTCTGCACACAGATTTCACAAAGACACAACAATCTGCAAAGCCCACTAGTGGCAGATTATACTGGGCATTGAGGGGAGAAAAAAACCCCAAACAAACAACAAAAGATTCCATATGTTAAACAGTCTGGTTAGGTATTTTAGGCTTCACAATTATTAGTCTCTGCCTCATAAGCAAAGATTTTGTGATCACTGAAGTTTTTCATGTCTGCATCTTAATTTGGAAAAATAGGTCTTTTTAAACGCATCTGCCTTAACACTGGTAGTATCTAACCTGACAGTACTAGTATTCAAAAGGCAATTGAAGTTTGACATTAGCTAGACCTTGTCTGCACTGAGGTCTATTTACATGCCTGTCTGCATATCTGAAAAAAACATTTAGGTATATATTAAAAATCATACATTCCCCTTACATAGGTGTGACTGTGAGACCATGCTCTTTCAGATATGCTCTGGAAGTTTTTAATGTAAAAAAGCAAGGAAAAATCTGGAAAGGAAAAATCTGGGAGGGAAAAACAGGCTTCAGAACCTTCATGTCCTCTTCATAAATTGAAGCTGGACAAAAAGGAGGAAAAATAAGCTCTAGCACAACTTATTCTTGTTTCTTCCTTTGAGGTTTAGCTTTGTGCTCAATGCTGCATTTCATGGTTTGCTAGTTTTTTTATTTCTGTACCTAAACTAGTTAACATTCACTCTCAGCAAAGTCTCTTATCGGCGGAGTTCTCAGCTCAGACAATACTGAGGCATTCTCTGGCTGAAAAAGCCCTGTAACTGCAAAAAATAAGCTCTCTAGATAATATTTCTATAACCTTTTAATTAGATTTGGTGGCAAAGGAAAAGAATTGTTGAATTAAGGTAATGGACAGGTGATGGTAATGAGATTCCAGGTTCTCAAATAGATACTGGCTTTTACATTCTTAATGTGGCTGCATATAGGGTAACCAACACACCTTTTTTATTACCCTATTTCAGAAGCTATGGGTATTATTGCAATTACAGAACACAAAACCTCTTATCTCTTTCTTCATATAGTCACTAAATTCAAAAGCTTTGGGAAACACTGCATATGGAAAGTGCCACCCTGAGAGCAGTTTGCTCAGAGTCCCACCACAGCGCAGGCAGCCATGTTGTTTTAGGCTATATGTAAAAGGATGGAAACTGCTGTTTGGATGTCATCTGTGAACCCTCTTGACGTGATTCAGTTACCATTAGCAGAAAATAAATACATAATATTACCATACATAAGCCTAGGTTCCCAGACAGCTTGTCCCTTAAAACAACAGGGCCCTTTTTTAGTTTTCTTTTCCCCTGACAGGGCATCCTGACATGTTGATGAAGCCAAATTACCAGCATAAGGCAATTTCATGGCTACTTTTTTACAGAATGATACAAGTTATTTTTGGGACATCAAAGTCTCCAGTATATAAACTGAAAAACACCAGCAGAGCCAGTTTGGTTGTTCAAGGGCATGTCTAACCACATCATAGTTATGCTTAAAATGCTGGAATTCTTTCCCCTTCTTTAGTCTTTTATGGTTTAATAACCTTCACAGCTCTTCATCTTGAATCTTCAGCAAGCTTGTTTTCACTTATCAAAAATTATTTCATATTGCTATTAATAGTAGACTTTACTGCAAATCTGTGCATGGGTGGACCAACAGACTTGGTCATTTCTCATTTCTCTTTTACAAGATTTGTGAACTGATTTATATCAATTTTTTCACAAAGAAAATGAAATGGGATCTGATGTGTATATGCAAGCTTTTTTAAAAATAATGGCTGATCAATAAATGAACAAAGTGAAATTCACTGCATTTTATTCTGAAGTAGAAAAAGACAATCTGTTTAGGAGAGCTGGGAAATGTGTAAGGGTATTCTTTCAAAAGACAAGCTCTGCTGTGCCTTGAAACACTTGTTTCTCTTCAAAAACTGCAAACTCTGAAAGCATAATTTCATCATACCAGATGCAAATTGCAGCACTGAAAATAATTTGGTTTTAGATAATAGAAGAAAAACGGATCTCTAACTTGGGTTCTCGCAGTGTGATGTACCAAAACCCCTGGTTGAACTTGAATTTGTGTTTTCATTATTAGCAGTCTTTCTTCCCAAATCCAGGAATGCACTTTGGGCTGGATATAAGCCAGAAGTTTTACCATTTCCTTCAGTGGGATCAGCACTTCTGCAATAAGTTATTTATACAGGGTGAACTGAGTGACTGTTCTGGCAATTGCTTTTGAATTGAAGGAGTTAATGTGGATTTCACCTCTAAATAATGGCATCACACAGCTCCAGAGTGGTGCACCCTCAGCCTTCTGGAGGGGCAATGAGGGACTAGCCTTTCCTCATGCTGGTGGCAAACAGCAATGACAATAGTCTTAACATTTTATTGTTTATATGATAAAAGACAGATGCTGCCTTATTGTATTTGGCTGTACACAGACCTCTCTGGAATCTCTAAGTTTGTATGTATGAGGGCAGGCTTTCCAGTGTAAAAAACCAAAAAGGTACTTAAGTGGATTGACTGCATGTTATTAGATTCCAGTAATGGGTCACACAGTTCAGCCAGCATCACCCACAAAGTTTCTTTATAGTAGAATCATGGGAGTCAGCAGGCTTCTGGAAAATAACCAGCATTATTGTTGTTTAAGTGCCTGTATTCCAGTATTTTTCCACAATTACTGCTGTTCTGCACCATTGTGAACGCATTCTCTGTATCTATGAACGCCACTGTGGAGAGGAACAGAAAGTTGTCTTGGAGGGAACAAGCTCTCCCGAGGGTATGGAGGAAAGGTCTTTCATGGAAACTACCTGAATTAAAAACAACAGTATGTAATTTTGGACCTGAGGAGACCTGACACGTGTTTCATGCCTGGCCCCTGACTTCCTGAATAAGCAGATGCCATTCTTAGCACAGGGGACAAATGGTTTGGGCTGAGAAGGGTGAGTCATTCAGAGCTGAGCTGCTTTTCCTGAAAAGTTACAGAAATGCAGTGATTAAATAGGCTTTACATTTGGAAAATCCTGCAGGCAAGTGTTGCAATGCTTTTCCTTCTCATGCCACTAGATTTGTTTTGACACAGCATAGTGATGATTACAGGTATGACAGTTTTAGCTGGTAGAGGTGCATGGGTGATGACTGCTCATGCTAAGTGAGTGCAGTATTGGGCGTCTGATGAGCATGCTCCTGCTGCAGGTGTTGCACTGAGCACAACGGAGAGCCAACTTTCCTGAACAGACTGAAAAAATGCTGGCAAAAGTCATTGCATGGTCTGGCTGAAGATTTGGAGAGTGAGTAGATGACAACCCTCACTGCAGGCCTGATTGTCGTGGTTTAGGCCTGCCACACAGCCCACTCGCTGCCCCCCCACCTCCTCCCTCGGCTCCCGGAGGGATGGGGAAGAGAATCGAAAGAATACAACTCCCACAGGTTGAG
>WYDI02023430.1:0-16233 GCA_009867235.2 Psittacus erithacus | reverse complement strand
AGGGGCTTGGAGCAAGCTGCTCTAGTGGAAGGTGTCCCTGCCCATGGCAGGGGTTGGAGCTGGAGGAGCTTTAAGGTTCCTCCCAGCCCCAAACCCTTCTATGGTTCTATGACTGTGCTGGGAGTGGAGCTGCCACCACGTCTGACCCGCTGACCCATGTCTGGCAGCGGGTGGCTGCGGGGGGGTGCCTGTGTCTCTCCAGCAGATTTTCTCTCTTTTAATCCCTTGCCATTGTGGGATGGAGGCATCGTTGTGGGCACAATCTGTGCAGCTTGGCCAGCCCGGGCTGTGCAGGGTGAGGAGGGCTGAGTGCTGCTCATCCCTGTCCCCTGTGTGGCATCCCTCCTCCCTTGCTGCCTCCAATACCTTGTCCTGGCCATCCCATACCATGTGTAGCCCTGTTCACCCCAGTAGGGAGAGCATCCATGCCCACAGCCCCCATTTGCCCTGCAAGCCATGGGGCAGAGCAAGAGGTTTGCACTCTGCAGATCTGGGAGCTTTGGATCCATAAGGTCCCTTTCCCAGTGCTGGGAGCAGCCGATGTGTCACCCACCATTACAGCTTGACAGGGATGTCTTTCAGCAGCCCATCAGACCCCATCGTGGCTGCAAGGAAGCTTTTACTGGGCTCCTCCAGCTTTGCTGCCTGTCTCTTGGCATATTGAAGGGCCAGAGGAGTGGCATATCCCCAGTTCTGAAGCAGCAAGTTGGGAATGGGCGCCTAATCTGACACCTCCTTCTGTCACTCACACAGCAGTGTTCCCAGGCCCAACATAATCCACAGGGATGCTCAGGAGCTGCTCACTGTTCCTCACAGCACGTGCATAACCCAGCAGTGTGCTTACATATGCATGTGCTGATGGCCTGTGCTGAGCCCTCATTCCCACTGGCTGGAAGAGCACAGCTCCGGGAGAGGCTTGGCCGGCACCATGGAGTCCTGTGGGACTGGGCTCTGTGGTGGGGTTCAGCCTGGCTGTGGGGTGGTCCAAGAGCAAGGGTAGGATGGTGCCTGGGCATGGCAGAGGCTGGTGATGGAGGTTTGGGGTGCTGTGATTGATTTGGGGACAACCGATGGGCACAGAGATGACCCCAGAGCTGGAGTGGTCGCTGGGGAAGAGAAGGGGTCTGGAAAGGAGCTCAGGGATTCAGGCCCTGGAGCAATGCTGGAGTGAAGATGTTGGGTGGCAGCAGCCCTGAGGTATGGTGATGGGCAGAAAGCAGCTGTTTAGAGGGACAGTGACTGATTTTGGCCTCTGCAGTTGCTCTTTCCCTTCCTCCACATTGCAGCACACTCGGGTCCTGTCCTGCTGCGGGGTCTCAGCATCACCAGCGACACCAGCATCCTCCCAGCCGCGGGCTAGAAACCAAACCAGTGCGAGCAGCTTGGGGTGGGAAGGGAGAGGGAAAAGCTGGCTGGGACAAAGGGAGGTTAAAAAGCTCTTGGGGGGATGTCAGCTATTGCAAGCAGAGAATTTGGTTCAACCTAAACCTTAACATTTTGCTTCTGTTGAAGGGGTTAGATTTGTTGAACTTGAACGTGAAAGTGGGTTTCATGCTGTAAAACATCTCTCAGCCCCCAGTGAGATTTGGGTTGCTAATGCTCAGCCAAATCCCTCTCAGCTGCTTTGGAACCCCTTCTGCTTTTCACCTTCTTCTCGTCACTGTGAAACTGATGTCAAGTCAGGAAGAGTTCCCACATTTGCATTTTTCACCCCAAAATTCCCCAGCTGCGGAATGTCACTTAGTCCTGGTTCCATTTGGCGACCGGGAAAGTAACTGGGAGCAATGGGAGGGTGCTCCTGGGCTAACCCAGGTGCTGGGCTTTTGTTTCCGAAGGGAAACCGAACTCTTCTGCATCCCAGGAACTCCGCAGTGAGTTTCCTTTCCCCTCTGCCACAGTCACAAACGCGACTGCTGTGTTTCTGAGGAGCCCATCGCATCCCAAAGGATGTGCTGGCTCTGCTTTGGCACTGCCCCATGCATGGCTCTTCCTTCTGGCTGTCACCTCCCTGGAGGGAGCAGTGACTGGTGGTCCCAGGCACATCTCCTGCAGTGCCCCATCTCTCTCAGCTGGGATTTGAGGTGTGGGGATGCCTCACAAGAAGCTTGATGGAGCCCCCCATGCTGGATTGGGGCAGCTCTTGCTCTTTGGAAGGAGATTGTGGATGATGCCAGATCCTGAGGCTGTGGCAGAGGCAGGTTGGGGGCAGGAGGGACTCACCCTGGCTGGCTGTGGCTTTGTGGTGAGCTTTAGCCTGATGGGATCCTCCAGCATGGGTCTTGCGAATGATGCTGTGCAGTGTCAAGGGGACACTATGGTGGCCTTGGCTGGGATGTTTTAAATGCATCCAAAGAGCACCTCTGGGGCTGTTGAGCAGTTTCTTGTGTCATTGGACATCAAACCAAATGGATAGATACTGGGATGCTGCATTCTCCCTTGTCCAAAGCACCTGGGGAAGGCAGCAATAGGTCACCTCCCAGCCTGGCCATGCTTCTCCACTGATTTCTCAGTGTTCCTCTTGGTGTCACCATCTCTCACTGGTTGGATTCGGATGGGAGATGCTCTGTCTGGAGATCCTGGCAGAGCTCTCCATCCCACCCTCCCTGATCACTTCCATGCCCTGATTCCTGCAGGAGTTTGCCACGCTGACACGGGAGCTCAGTGCGTGCCGGGAGCAGCTCCTGGAGAGGGAAGAGGAGATCTCAGAGCTGAAAGCCGAGCGCAATAACACCCGGGTAAGCACATGGAACCTGCTGAAGGGCTTCCAGGCCTCAGGAATGTGGGGCACTGCGGGCTGCTGGGCTGATAGCGGCATTGGCAGCCCCGGGCTGTGAGAGCCTCCCTCCTGCCTCTTGCAGCTCTTGCTGGAGCACTTGGAGTGCCTGGTGTCAAGGCATGAGCGGTCCCTGAGGATGACCGTGGTCAAGCGTCAGGCCCAGTCACCATCCGGGGTCTCCAGTGAGGTCGAGGTGCTCAAGGCACTCAAGTCACTCTTTGAGCACCACAAGGCACTAGATGAAAAGGTGAGACAGGCTCTGAGCCCTCCTTCTTCCAACCCTCCTCCTTCCAACCCTCCTCCTTCCTCCCACTGGATGCTGTTCTTACTGTTAAGCTGGATGGTAGCATGGGGTCCCTCAGGAGGAAGCTGTTTGGATATCCAAAAGCTTCAGCACCCTCATTTTAGGAGCTGGTAGGGCTGCCAAGGGGATGCTGTGGGTTTGAGGCTGTTTGGGATGGGGAATTTGCTTCCCTGGGTGACTCATGTGGTGATGGCAAGTGCTGGTGTTTGGTACCCTGATTCATTTGCCTCAAGCATCTCCTTCCACTGCTAAAAGATGTCCTCAGGCTGGCCTGGCCATAGGTCTCCAAGTCAGCTTGGCTCAGGCTGTTCCTCTCCAACTGGGGCATCCCTAGGCCTATTCCCTGGATGTGAATCCACCTGAGCCTGGCTGCAGCCAGACAACAGGAGCTGGGAGCTAGTGCAGATCCTGGCCACCCACATCACAGGTAAATGATGGCCTTTCCCGTTGTGTTACCCACCTGCAGGTCAGGGAACGCTTGCGAGCAGCCTTAGAGCGAGTGGCAACCTTGGAGGAGCAGCTCGTGGATGCCCATCGACAGGTAAGAGGTGTTTGGGCAGCCAACCCTGGGCCCTTGGTGGGCACCCACTGGGCTGGGACTGCGCCGTGTCATGGCTGTGATTTCTGGTTGAATTTGCTGGAACAGTACCCACAAAACGTGGTGCAGAGCAGAGAAATGGCATTTGGGCATTTTTAATGTAAGGCTTTAACTCTAAACTTGCCATTCACATGAAGCATTGGCTGTGTTTAAGTGAATACTCCACGCAAAACAAACAGGCTTCATCCTCCATCAGTGCTGAGCCTTCACAGCATCTCTGCCTTCCCGTTCCCCCTATCCCCCCAGTTCCTCCCCATCCACATCCACCAGGTGGAGGAAACCAATGGAATGCCAATTGCAGACCTGAGTGCTCCTGGGCTGCCCCCACCAGTGGCCGCTCAGGCTGGTCTCATGTGTCCCTCATGGAGGAATCCCTGTTCTCATGCAGGTGGCAGCTCTGCAGCAAGGAGCCGTGAGGGAGGCCCCGCTGGGAGAGCGGGATGAGAGGGAGCCCAAGGAGCCAGCGCAGAAGCTTCCCTGGAAGGTGAGAGCCCTGGAACCCCCTGCTCTGACCGTGCTCACTGAGGCCATTGTGTCTCCAAACCCCTTGTGGCTGGCTCCAGGGTGCTGATAACCTTTTCCTCTGTCCCCTGGTTCAGTTCCCTTGGAAATGCCCTTTCTGGTGGATACAGGCTGTATCTGAGCAGATGGGAATTTGTGCTCCCGCTCGGATGCTCCATGGGGAGCATCCCCATGTGATTCCCAGAGATGCTTTGGGAAGCCCTCAGCCATCCCTATTCCATGTGAGAAGCCACATCCCTGGCTAGCGGAGCCTGTTGACAGGCGTTCCCCAGAGCCCCATGTCCCCACTCCTCACCACCCCACTGGGTCCCTGCAGGGCCGTGTTCCCCCATTGCCAGCCCATGCTCTGGGGCAGCCCGGCATCCACCTCCCTCTCTGGTGCCTTGCAGCGGCTCTCCAATGGCTCAGTGCACCCGGATGATGAGGCAGGACGGGTGGTGGAGCTGCAGGAGCTGCTGGAGAAGCAGAACTATGAGGTGGTCCAGGCCAAGGAGCGCATCTCTGCATTGGCTGCCAGCGTTGCTGAGCTGGAGGAGGACCTTGGCACCGCCAGGAAGGATCTGATCAAGTCGGAGGAGATGAGCAGCAAGTACCAGAGGGACCTCCGCGAGGTTAGACCCTGCCCTCTCGCACTGCCAAGCCTCTTGCAGGGACATTCACAGCAGCTTCCACGTGCTCTGGGCTGGGAAGGGATTGGAGCTTCTGTGGTATGCAGGGTTCCACAAAAGAGGCCACTGCCTTTGGGAGGTTGTCCCCAAGCCCATCAGCAGAGCATCCCTGAGGTTATAAGCAGACACTGAGCTACCCGGCTGTGCTGGAGACCTGGGGCACTGAGCTGTGGCCATGCTGCTGTGATTGCTTGACTCTCCCTTTATTGCTTTGCTGTGAAGAGTGGAGCAGGGTTTTCATGGCATGCTTGCACCCAGGGTTGGGTGGCTCAGTTATTCCCAGGTTAGTGGTCACGGATCAGGATGTGACAGCCCCATCACTTCCCTAGGCCCTGGCTCAGAAAGAGGACATGGAGGAGAGGATCACCACGCTGGAGAAGCGCTACCTGGCGGCCCAGCGAGAAGCCACCTCCATCCATGACCTCAATGACAAGCTGGAGAGCGAATTGGCCAACAAGGAGTCCCTGCACCGCCAGGTACCGAACCTGCACCCAAAGACTCCCCATGACCCCGGGCACCTGGGAGGGAGAAGTGGGTGCTGGAGATGGGACCAGCCTTGGTGCTGGGCACTCACCCTGCCCTGTCCCACAGTGTGAGGAGAAGGCCCGGCACCTGCAGGAGCTGCTGGAGCTGGCAGAGCAGAAGCTGCAGCAGACGATGCGGAAGGCGGAGACGCTGCCCGAGGTGGAAGCGGAGCTGGCTCAGCGCATCGCTGCGCTCACCAAGGCAAGAGCAGGGGCACCAGAGCCAAAGGGAGAGCAGAGACCAGGGGAGGAGGCAGCTCGGGCCACCCCCCTGCACCGTGGGTGCTACCCTGCCCTTGGAGCTGTGCTGTCTTCTGCTTCCCCATGGCTGCAGGGACAATGAACTGCTTTTGAAGCTCTCCACGTGTGCTGCGTGCATGGGGCTTGCTCCCTTCCCTCTGCTCCTTTCTCCAAGGCATAGATGGCCCTGTTGGGGTAGATGTGCCTTGGCTTGTGCTGAGATCACTCTGGGATGAGGAGGAAGAGGAAGGACCCAGGCTGGATGTGGGAGGGTGCAGGCCTGGAGGGAGGTTGGATGCACCGGCCCTGCGCTTCCTGGGTGCTGCAGCGGATGCCTGGTTCCGCACAGAGCACCTCCAGCTCCCATCACCTTGCTATGAGGGCTGGCTTGGGCTCACAGCACACAGCCAACCGTGGCAGGGATGCAGGCAATGGGAGAGAGCCCTCCATTCTGGGAAGGATGCAGATGCAGGGATGGAAGGAGGGATGCAGGAAGGACTGCATGCTTTGGGGGAGCATCATCCGAGAGGGCTGCTCTGCTTTTCCCAGGCAGAAGAGAGGCACGGGAGCATCGAGGAGCACCTCCGGCAGCTGGAGAGTCAGCTGGAGGAGAAGAACCAGGAGCTGGCCAGGGTAAGTGGTGCTCAGCCTGGGCAGGGGGGGTCCTGGTGAGTCCTGATCTGGTCCATTCCTCCCCATCCAGGATCTCTTAAACTAGAGCCACACAGGAGCTCACGACACTCTGCTGTGATTTCCCTCTCTCTTAGGCATCCAAGCACTGCTGTTCGCAGGCCACATCCATCCTCTCCCAGCATCGCTCCTTAGGGCAAGCTGGGACCCCAGATGCAGGGAGGAGAAGGGGAGGCTCCAGCAGCATTTCCCAAACCTGCATCAGCAGCAGGATGAGACCAAAGGGCACTGGGAGCAAAGAGTGCTGCCTCTCAAAGAGACAGGGAGGCTGAGCTGATGGGACATGGGCTGCACAGTCCCTGCTGTGCTCCTTAGCCAGTGGCTGGGCTGTCCATGCAGGAGGCTGTGATGCTCATTTCTCAGGTTGCTCAGGTGGGATTACAGCCTGTGCCCCTGGGAAGCCCCAGGTTGTTTTGGCCTAGGACAGACCTTTGCAAATCCAGAGAATCAGCACCCATTGGGGTCTGGAATGTTCCAACCAGTGTGGCTGTCCCTGGTTGCAGAGGTGAAGCTTTCCTGAGGGGCAGGCAGGACAGGCATCCTGTCCTCTCTCCTGTTCATCCTTGGCTGGGGAATGCAGAGCCCAGCAGAGCCCCAGCAGAGGGGCTGATCTGTGCTGTGAGGGGTGGGTTTGCCCCCAGCAGCATGGACAGCGTGGCAGAAGGAGCTCACGTGTTGCTGTTGGCTGTTTCAGGCCCGGCAGAGGGAGAAGATGAACGAGGAGCACAACAAGCGGCTCTCAGACACCGTGGACCGGCTGCTGAGCGAGTCCAACGAGCGGCTGCAGCTCCACCTCAAGGAGAGGATGGCGGCCTTGGAGGAGAAGGTAGTGAGGGGGTCCTCCGGGGGGGCTGAGGGGGATCTGCGTGGTCTGCAGCCCCTCTGGAGCAGAGCCTCAGCCACAGCACAGGGGTTTGGAGGTGCCTGCGCAGGGATGGAGAGAGGGTCCCATGCAGGGGAGGAGAGAGGATCCCATGCAGGGGTGGAGAAAGGATCCCATGCAGGGATGGAGAAAGGATCCCATGCAGGGTGGAGAGAGGGTCCCATGCAGGGGTAGAGAGAGGATCCCATGCAGGGATGGAGAGAGGATCCCATGCAGGGTGGAGAGAGGATCCCATGCAAGGGTGGAGAGAGGATCCCATGCAGGGGTAGAGAGAGGAACCCATGCATGGTGGAGAGAGGATCCCATGCAGGGATGGAGAGATGGTCCCATGCAGGGGTGGAGAGAGGATCCCATGCAGGAGTAGAGAGAGGATCCCATGCAGGGGTGGAGAGATGGTCCCATGCAGGGGGGGAGAAAAGGTCCCATGCACGGTGGAGAGAGGATCCCATGCAGGGTGGAGAGAGGATCCCATGCAAGGTGGAGAGATGGTCCCATGCAGAGGTGGAGAGATGATCCCATGCAGGATGCAGCTGGGCGCTGGGGCCAGTGGGAATGCCAGGAAGCGTGCCCTGCATCACATCCACTTCCCACTGCCTTCCACCTCCAACAGCAGCAGGATTTGTCCTGCTCCGCTCCCTCACTTCCCTGTGTCTCTTCTGGCTGTCCAAGCAAAACCCTGCTGCATTTTGCAGGTGAAAATGCAGTGTTCATCCTCTCCCACGTGCCCATCCCCTCCACATGCTGCCTTCAAACCTCCCTGTCTACAGCCCGGAGTGCTCTGCCAGCTCCAAGCCAGGGCAGAGCCCATGAGCAGCTCCCAGCTCCCACCCTGGGGCACTGGGCTTTCCTTTGAGGAGCCAGCTGGAGCTGCTGCTGCTTCCCAGCGTGAATGCAATTAGCTGGGAGAGCAGGTGGCTCAGAGCAAGGATGAACCTCACAGTGCCAGTGGGAGGCCAGGCCTTGATAATTCACCTCTACCTGGGTTCCTGCAGGGACCAGGCTCCCCTTAGCGAGTCAGAGCACAAAGGGCTTGCATCCCCCGGCTGATGCCTCCAGGACTGGCTCTGTCTCTCCTGCTGCTCTGCAGCTCCTGTCCCCAACCAGATGTGACTGTGCCAACGTGTCCAGTCATTCAGCAGATAGGTCTGAGTGGCTCTGGGTAAAGAGCAGGACCTAACACATGGGGCTGAGTCCAGATTTCCACCCCAGCAAACTACAGTGACCAGAGTGGTGGCGCATCATCTGCTCCTGCTGCTGGCACTGGCTCACCCAGAGCTTCTCCATGTCTTTGCAGGCAAAAGTGATCCAAAAAAGGGCACTAGATCAGGTAGCTGCAAACACATCTGCTTTCCCCCCTGCTTATTCGCTAGCCTAGATGTAGAGGACATTTTTGCCCTTGATCCAGCTCAAGGAGTTCATCTCCTCTCAGATACATTTCCTAATGTAGAAGCCCTGTCCTTCAAATCTCTAATCACCATTTGCCTGCCGTGGCCATAGCGTGGTGCTGGTGTGGGGCAGGAGCTGAGTGAGGGCAGCCCTGCTTGAGGAGCAGGAGGTTTGCAAAGCAGAGCCATTCACAGGTAGGTGAGGAGATGCTCGGTGGCCATCGCTATCCCGCATGCCAGGCGGTCCCGTGCTGGCCACATCCCAGGAGGCCGTTTCCTAAATGGTCTCTCTTTTTCTTTCCTGCTTTTGTTCCCTTTTCTTTTGTTCCGTTTTCCAAAGAACACTTTGTTACAAGAGCTGGAAAATACCCAAAAGCAGATAGAGGAGCACCAGCACGACAAGGTAAATGGGGTTGCAGGGAGCCCGCCCCAGAGACTGCGCTTCCTCGCTCCTAGTTCCCGGCTAGTGGCAGTCGTGGCTCCTAAAATGCCCTAGTTTTGGATGCCAAAGCACCCAGCAGCAGGAGGCCACAAACTAAGCCATGCAGTGGCTGGATGGAAGCTGCCACCCATCCCTCTGGAGACCCCCGGTTCGGTTCCCTGACAGGCATGTTCAGTCCCATCTCCATGTTTCTATCCCGTTCATCCATCCCCAACTCCCTGAGGACAGCAGTGAGGCCGGGGTGGCTTCACCTCAGGCAGCCATATCCCCTTCACCCCTGAGGCTTTCTCAACCCCCTCACTCCAAGCAGGGGAAGATCTGCTCCATGCCCAGCTTGCAGAAGGCCCTGTAGGTCTTCCCACCTTCCTTGCTCTCAGATAAAGCATCCAAGTAGGATCTGCAACACGAGTCCACCACGTTGGCCTGTGCTGGAAAGCTGGAGGGGTTACAGCTTTTTGAAGCAATGGGAGTTTTTGGGATATGCCCCATGTTTCATGCATGGTTTATTTCCCCCTTGCCCACTCTCCCAGATGCTCCCAGCATCCCAATGTGGCCACTGCTCGTGCTTCCCAGCCATGGTTGCTGGGTTAGGGTCGGCTCCAGGCAGAGGGAAAGCTCCAAGACCTTCGTGATGCTGCCTGCATGTTGTCCACCCTGGTTTAGCCTGTTTGCCCCTGGGACTGGATCCTGCTGGGCTGGAAGATCCATCTCCCTGCCTCCCTGCCTGCTCACATCTCCTTGTAGGACAGCACAGCCGTGTAGTGCAGGCACAGGTTCCTGTGAGGAGAGGACTGGCAGCAGGAGAGACAGGACCAGCAG
Organism: Psittacus erithacus; assembly: GCA_009867235.2. Taxonomy (NCBI): domain Eukaryota; kingdom Metazoa; phylum Chordata; class Aves; order Psittaciformes; family Psittacidae; genus Psittacus; species Psittacus erithacus. Next base: position 6,382 of record WYDI02023430.1, on the reverse strand, counting down.
CACATTCGGCCAACTGGTCCCTCACTGCTGGCCCCGCACATGCAGTGTGGAGCAAACCCAGAGCATCCCAGTGCGACTGATCTTCCTTCATCTCTCAAAGCAGCATCGCTTCAAGCACGCGTGTGTCTGTCTGTCTGTCTGGCCTGCGATCACTTCCTCCCTTCACGGCATCACCCCAGCATTGCCATTCACTGTCGCCTGCATGAGCTGTTTCTTTCCCCATGTGCCAAAGGTGCTTTAAACCTGGGATGGGGATTTTTAAAGGAAATAGAAACCTGGAAATAGCTAAGGACATGGATTGCCCCGAACCTGGCTGCTCCTCCGAGCAAAACCAACCCCTGTCTCTTGTCTCACCCCGAACAGCGGCGGTTGTCTGATGAGATTGACAAACTGAGGCTGGAGGTTGATCAGCTCAAGACCAGAAGTGGGACGTTCGTGGAGAGCGTGCACACAAGGTAAGGGCAGAACCCCACCAGCCTGTGCTTGCACCCTGCAGCCATGCCTTTGGCCTCTAAACACTGATGGCATCAAGCACTTCTGGTTTCACCAAGCTGCAGGGTGGTTCATGCAGCAGCGTCGGCTCTCCTCTGCTATCCCCACCATGGGACAGAGACTGTTGAGAATAGCCCAGCCCAACTGAACAGTCCAAAAGTCACTCTTTTAAGGGCAAAAACCCACTGGGTGTCATTTCTTTTTCTGTGCAAAGGACTTAGGGCTTAATTCTCTATAAAAGCTGCAGGTTCACCAAACGCCTTTCCCCTTGTGATGTGCTGGGGATGGAGAAGGAGAATCTCTTTTGAGGTGTTGCAGGCAAAGAAGAATGAGCCCCCCATTTTTACCCCTCCTTTCCACAATTCCCCCCCTGCCCTTTCACTTAAAGTCATCTGGGAGATGGAGAGCAGCCCAGAGCACCAGGAAGAGAGGTGAGTGCCTCAGGCCTCAGCCCCCAGCACTGAGCAGGGTACCCAGCACTGCAGGGGGGTAAAGCAGGGGGGAAGAATAAGAGGGTGACAGCACAACATGCTCGCCAGTGTGCTACTGCGGCCGCCTGGGACACAGCATCCTCTCCTGAGCATCTTACCTGTTGTGGAGAGAAGAAAGAGGGAGAATGAGGGAGAGTTTGTGAGGCCAAAGGGTAGCTGAGTGCTGGAGGAGCGTGCCGAGCATGTGTGGGACCTCTTTGTATGGGGCTGTAAGAACAAGATGGATGTTTGTGTTTAGCTTTGTTTCTGGGAGGAAACAGCAGCAGACAGCTTGAGTTACAGAGGGCAGAGTAATCCCCCCGCTGAAATGTCAGCTTTTGTCTGAGGCGCCTTTATCTGGTTTTAGCTCAGGAGCAGCTTGTCAGCGGCTCCGCAGCTTAAATCCCCTTGAAACTTGGGCTGTGCCTTCGTGTGCAGGCACCAAGCTGACGCCAAGCAGAGCTGCTCCTGTCGGTGGCTTTGTCTGGCCTTGGTAGGATGCTGGGGCAGGGAGGCATCTCAAACCAGAGCCACCCTGCTGGTAAACACTGATCTGCCTGGGGCAACTGCTTTGGTCATCCTCCATCGAAACCCCCTCATGCCTCCCGTGACAATGCACATAGGGATTGATGACTCCGTGCTCTGGGAAGGTGCTGGGCTCAGCTGTGGGGTTGGGTGTTCAGGGTGAGGAGGAGCAATCAGGCAACATGGAGATATGCAACAAGTACCACGGGTGGCAAAAAGTGGCCTCATGTCCCATAGCTGCTGTGTTGCTCTCCCTGGCATGGGGACCTGCTCCCAAGCACCAGCCTGAGCATGGAGGAGGATGAGGAAGTGCCAGCCAGTTTCTGCTGGAAGATCCCAAATGATGCCCATGTCCCCGCACTTGGAAGACCTGTTTCAAATGGGATTTTATTCAACATTTTTAACATGAAAATGTTAAAGAAAACATAAAAAGGAGGAGAAAAGCTCCCTGGATGGCCCCTGTTTTGGAGCCTGGGGATGGAGAAGGCAGGCACAAGATGTGCTGTACATGTGAGGTGCAAGCTGTTCTCGACAGGGAAGGACAGGAGGGGACTGCTCAGCCCACAGCTTCGCAGCAGACCCACTGCATAGGGTGGTTTTCTCCAGGGCTGGCTGGGTGCCCTGGTGGGTACCGCAGAGAAGGGGGAGGTAGCAGCAGGGTAGGGCCCAGGGCTGAGCTTCCTACAATCTGTGAGCACATCTCCAGGGCGAGCATGGGGGGAATGGGGCACCTTTTCCTGGAGCCTTGGGTTTGCATCATTTATGGAATCTCAGCCTGGTTTGTGTTGGAAAGGACCTTAAAGCTCCTCCAGCTCCAACCTGTGCCATGGGCAGGGACACCTTCCACTAGAGCAGCTTGCTCCAAGCCCCTGTGTCTAACCTGGCAAGAGATGCAGAACAGGCAGGCATCGATGGGGTGGACATGCCAGGGTGGCCTCATCCCCCTCCTCTGTCCTCAGCAAGCCTGGGCTGCAAGGGGAGCAGCCTGGGGACGAGGGCATCCCTGCATGGAGCAGTGTCTGCAACAGGGCTCTTTGTCCGCAGGTCCCATATGGGCAGCGCCACGGACCTGCGCTTCCCACTGAGTGCCGTGGTCCATGGCCCCGCTGAGCCCTTTGGGACAGCCCCAGGTCTGCCTCGGGCACAGAAGGGCCGATTTGCTGCCCGGCGAGAGGAGCCAGCCAAGGTAACCCATCTTCGTGGGGTCACATTGGGCTTGGGATCTCCTCCTGCCTTGCATGCCAGTCTCATGGCTTGGGGACGTGGGGATAACGTGGTAGGAAGGGTTTTTCCCATTGGGGTTGCATTGAGTTGTAACTGTTGTATGGACGTCTCCAGTTTGGCTTTTGGAGACATGGAATGCCGTGTTGGACCAGTGGATCTTGTTCCCTCCAGGACTGGGAGCAGGCCCAGGCAGGCAGTGTCCTGGCCACGGGACCTCACGCCTTCGACAGTGACCCTGAGATCTCTGATGTGGATGAGGATGACCGTGAGACACTTTTCAGCTCCATGGATGTGCTTTCCCCTGGTGGGCACTCGGATGCCCAGACGCTGGCCATGATGCTCCAGGAGCAGCTGGATGCCATCAATGAGGAGATAAGGTAGTGACCATGGGCAAAACCCACCACTGCCTTGCTCTGGAGCGGGGGCATCAAACTTCCAGGGGGTGGGAGGAGGCTCTGATGCCTTAAAATTGAGGTCTTGATCCAGCTTCAGGCAGGGAAATGGCTCAGGACCTTCAGCCACAGGGCTTGGTCCTTCCTGCGCATGGTTTATGTGGATCCTGATGGGTCAGTACATGGATCCTGATCCTACTATTCCTGGAGCTCAGGGGCTTGAATCACAGCACCCAAGGTGCATCTCCCCTGGATGGGAGGGATGCGGTGGCTGGAAGGTGTGAGGTGATTCCCCAGCAAGGCGAGGAGCCAAGAGCCCTGAACCCTGCTGCTCCCCCAGGATGATCCAAGAGGAGAAGGAATCCACCGAGCTCCGCGCGGAGGAGCTGGAGACGCGCGTCACGAGCGGCAGCATGGAGGGGCTCAACCTCACCCAGCTCTGCAAGAGGGCTTCCATCCCCACCTCGCTGACAGCCCTGTCCCTGGCCAGCTCGTCCCCCCCGCTCAGCGGCCGCTCCACCCCCAAGCTGTCCTCCCGCAGCGCCGCTCAGGACCTCGACCGCATGGGGATCATGACGTTGGTGAGGAGGAGGCATGGGATGGACGTGGGGCTTGGATAGGGCGTGCGGGCGGCTGCTGAGGTGGGAGCGGTGCCCCGGCACCCGCACGGCTCTGGGGTGGGCTTTGGGATGGAGGTGCCTGGCCCTGGGACTGTGCTGTGGGGTGGGGCGGGGGGGTTTCTCCATTAACTGCCCCCTTTCTGTGTCTCTCTCGCTTTCCCCCTTGCAATCAGCCCAGCGACTTGAGGAAGCACCGGAGGAAACTGCTAGTGAGTGGCTCCCATCCCGTTGGTTTTTGTCCAAGCCCCTTTTCCAGCCTGCTCCTGGCTTTGTCCACACCAGGTCAGGGTGCAGCAGGCGCGGGATGGAGCTGGGGACCCCAGGGATTCAGCAGGAAGATCTTGGGGATCCCATAAGGTGCTTGGAGATGTGCTGGCTGGCAGCCTGGGGGGTCTGGCAGGACATGGGGAGGTTCAGAAAAGCCACTGGGTCCTCAGACATTGTGTGTCCCCTCTGGCGACTGGGTGTCTTTGGGACATTCCCATCTGTGCTCCTCAGAGCCCTCTGCTGAGTGCCAGCAGCTTCTGTCCTCACACACTGACCTGGACCATGGGGCTGCATCCCCTCTCCTTCCTATTCCCAGGATCTTGGCCATACGGCCACATCCTCTCCATCTGTTTGGGCATCTCAAGCCATTGCCACAGCTCTAGTTGAGGCCAATCCTGGAGCGTGGCAAAGCCTCAGGGCTCTGGTGGCTCTTTTGGCCATGCCTCCATGGAGCAAGAGAGAGGCAGGCAGCAGGGCAAGGATGGAGTTGGACTTTGGCCACCCAGCCTCATCGCTTCTCTGCTTGTTCAGTCTCCTGCAGCTCGGGATGAAAGCCGAGAGGATAAAACCACCATCAAATGCGAGACGTCCCCCCCATCCTCACCCAGAACACTGCGGCTGGAGAAGCTGGGCCACCCTGCGCTCAGTCAGGAGGATGGGAAGAGGTATGTGGAGCACCTTTGGGTCTCACAGCAGGGCTTGCTCTGTTGGTTTGAGGATTTACATGGGGCAAGCGTAGGACTGTGGGGCTGGCTGGGGTTTGCCGTGGGCTTGTGCTCTGCTTGGGAATAACCTGAAGGCTTTGCTGTTCCTCTCCCTCCTCCATCCCCAGCTCGCTGGAGGAGCAGGCCAGCAACCCCAGCAGCAACAGCAGCCAGGACTCCTTGCACAAGGGCTCCAAGAGGAAGGGGATCAAATCCTCCATCGGGCGCTTGTTTGGGAAGAAGGAGAAGGGTCGTTTGATCCAGCTGAGCAGAGAAGGGCCCACGGGGCAGGGTCCGTGAGCAGCCCAGTTCCTGCATATGCCGCGCTCCTGGCCCTCTCTGGCATTGGGGTGCTGTTGGGTTGACCAGTGGAGGAGCAGGGACACCCCTGCTGCTCTGAGGGTATTGGTATCACAGGCTCTGGGCACTTGGGTCCTGGAGTTTCTGCCTTTTGTCTGGCCTGAGCACGGTATCACTGGTGATGCTCTTCAAGAGCTGCAGTGAAGATAGTGACCCTATCACTGTGTCTTATCTTTAATGTCCCCAAATCTGCTTCCCTTCCCATAGGACCTTCTTGATTTTGCAGAGCCCATTGGTAGGAGCTGCTTTTCCACTCCTAAATCCTTCACTGCTTTGAGGTTGAGCACCTTGAAATGGGAGGGATGGCAGGCTGGGATACCCTGGGGCTATCCAGGGATGCAGGGGAGCTGCGAGAGTGGGTTGGAAATGGAGACTGTCACCCCCTGCGCGTCCTCAACACCCTGGGATGGGGGCTGTGACATTGCCCACACTAGCCCTGGGGATGTCATGCTCACCCAGGGGATGTCACATTGACCCGAGGGTGTCTTGCTTGGCCAACAGTGCTGCTGACCGACGTGGAGGTGGGCATGCAGGACCCTCTGGGGCTTGGCAAGTTGGGTGCTCAGGCCGAGAAGGATCGTCGCCTGCGGAAGAAGTGAGTGAACCCTTCCCTGCCCCAGTAAGGAAATGTTCTGCCCGACGGCCAAGAAGCCATGAATGGGAATTGCTGGAAAGACTTATCATCTTCACCCTCTCTTGAGTCCTGTTAGCTCCTTTAGTGCTGTGCTGCCAGCTGGCTGTTAGTGCCCATGGTCTATTCCCTTTCAAGAACTGCTTCCTTCCCTACAAGTGTGCAGTGAATCACTCTGCTTCTGTTCCCTCCAGGCACGAACTCCTGGAAGAGGCTCGGAGGAAAGGATTGCCCTTTGCTCACTGGGATGGCCCCACTGTTGTCTCCTGGCTGGAGGTAAGGCAGAGCTTGTCCATGCATTGTCTCCAGGCACTGATGGCTTTGCAGTTGCTGCTGGTCTGTAGCGTGCTCCCGTGGCAGTGGTACAGCACCCACAGTGCCACCATGCTTGGTCCATGCACGTGGTTGGTGGCTGAAGAACCTGGGGGTGCAGAGCAGATCCCCAGATCCCTCACATATTCTGTTGAGTTGTGGTTTGAGTAGAGCTGTGAGTTGAAATACTCAGTGGGTGCTGGATCCATCAGATCTAGTGATGCTGGGCTGCCCACAGGCCATCCGTGCAGCAGAAAAGGAGCCCCGTGAGGCTCTTCAGCTTTGATACTAGGTTAGATCTAAGGCACAAGCTCTTCCCTGTGAGGGTGCTGAGGCGCTGGCACAGGGTGCCCAGAGAAGCTGTGGCTGCCCCATGCGTGGCAGT
>WYDI02023429.1:0-24523 GCA_009867235.2 Psittacus erithacus | reverse complement strand
TGCCAGGGATGGGGCAGCCACAGCTTCTCTGGGCACCCTGTGCCAGCGCCTCAGCACCCTCACAGGGAAGAGTTTTTGACCCTGAGCTCTTCCGGGAGGGCTGATGGAGACCCCCTTGGATGGGCTCAGCTGCTCCATCCTCCCCTGCACCTCTGTGGATCCTTACCCTGGGACCTTCTGTCACATGAGCTGGTTTCTTGCCTACGCCAGCACTGGGCATTGCATCTCCCAGATCAACCAGCACCTCTGGAACATACATGAGCCTTTATCCTCAAAGTTAAGGCCACCTTCTGCTGGTCACGCCTGTAAAGCCTCCTACACCCCATACACAGCCTGGCTGCAGGCACTGCAATGAAAAGGGCAATTTCCTTTCCTTTGAGGAGTTCACTTCAGGGATTTAACTAAATCTGCAGCACAGCAAGTGCTCCGCCAGCAATTTCTGCCCCGTTCACTGGGACCCACAAACTTGCTGGAAACACATCTCTTGAATAGAAGGTTTGGTCACTTTAAATGAAAGCCACATTTCAAAGCTATCAGGGCACTGTCTTGCCTTGAAGTAAGGGCTGCCATTTATAGGAAGATTAAATATTCCCTTACCTCCTCCCATTTCTATCCCTGGTTCTTCTCATCCCATGCTTCCTCTGAGGTGTTCCACCATGGGGACAGTGTCACGCCAGGAGCAAGGCAAGTCTGGGACAGCCCAGACCCTGGCTGGGCACCCTTCTCTCTTAAGTTGCTGCCTGGCCCTGCTTGCTGGTTCTCGTGTAGCCGATGGGGCCCTGCTCCCATGGGAGATGAGATCTAGGCTGAAATCTGTGGCTGGGAGAGCAAACCAAGGGCTGTGGGAGGAGGTTTGGGCCCGGCACCTGGGATGGAGCCGGGGATTTCTGCCACCGATAGCCCCAGTGCTCCCCTGTCAGCCCAGGAGACAGAGCTGGGTTTAGATATTGACTTTCTGCTGCACAAAGGCGGGCTGGGTGGAGGTGGCGGCCGGCCGGGGCCCCTGCGGGTTTATCAGCCTCCAGTGCAAAGCAGAGATTGACGGGGCTTTGGCCTCATCTGCTCCCAGCCGCTGGCGGAGAAGGGGGGCAACTGGGAAACTGAAACTGAGGTCAAGGCTTCCCTGTCCCTGTGCCAGGCCTGGACACTTGGATCTGATGGGATTTAGGTGCTGGTGAAGCCTTGTGCCCAGGAAAAGCGCAGCTCAGTTCGGCACAATTGCATTGTCCTGCTAAAGAGCCTTCAGTTAAACCCAAACCCCCGTCCGGCTGCACTGCCCTTCCCACTGCGGAGCCAGGCGGAAAAGCAGCCCAGCGAAGCTCTCGTAGTGACTGCACGGCGCCCATCACCCTGGTGTCGGGTCAGCAGGAAGGCCAGGGGCTGCCAGCTCCCCCTGCCAAGCCCTCACCACCCCCGGCAGCAACGGGGGGGCCCCGGCATGCGGCTGCACATGAGGCAGTGCCCCTGTGGCTGCCCTGGAGCCGGCTGTTTGTTTGTGCCGCTCTCCCGCGGCGCTGACTCCTCACAGCAGAGAATTCCTCACAAATATCCATCAAATGATACCCCCTGGGGAGGAGATCCTGCTGCCGGGAAGGTGGGACTGGGAATGGCTCAGGGTGGGCCCTTGTACCGGACCCAGGCGCCAGCAGCGAGGTGGCCGTGGCCCTGTCCCTGTCCCCTGTGGGAGCAGGATGGTCCTGCTCACCAGGAGAGGGAGGTTATGGAGGAGCAGGGTCCTGCTCGATTCCTCCCCCTGGACAGGGGAAATCCTGGCTGGAAACAAGGGCACAAAGGGTCCGGCGGGAGAGCTCAGCGCGGTGGCCTGACCTGCCACGCTGGCGTCGCCGGCAGCTTGGACAAGGAGGGAAGGAGCGTGGGGACGCTGCTTTCCATGCTCACCCTTGCCTGTTGTGGGCTTTTATGGGGGGTAACTCCCTCAAGTCCCCCCAAGCCGAGTTGCCCCATCACTTCCTGCCTTTGCAGCCTCCTGGGGGAAGCAAGCAGCAGTTTATCCCTCCCTGAGGCAATCCCAGGCTTTGGGGAAAGATGTGGCAGCAAGAGGCCAGCCGGGGTCAGCCGAGATGCCTTTTCCCTGCAGCCACCACGGTCCCCGCATGCCTCCCTTGGCACTTGCACAGCGCTGGGCCCCCATCCCGGGGGAGAAGCCAGAGGCCCAGCGAGCTGTGAAAGGGGGGAAAACCTCCCTGGTTCTGATCCAGTTTTGCTCCATCTCCTCTCCCCGCTGCTCCCTGGTGACACGGCGAGGTCCGCGCCGCGGCCGCCGTTGTCCGAGGTTCCCCCTGCTGAAAACGTGTGAATTCTCTGATCTTTAGGAATGGAGTTTTCTCCCTTAAGAGCCGCCTGCGCCGGGCGGCTCTTGTCAGGCTGCCAGAGGAGGCCGGAGCAGCGTCACATGCCGCCAAGTTTTACAAGGGGAGAGGGACGGGAGAGGGGACAGCCGCACGCACGCACTCGGAGGCGCACGCGGAGAGAGACCTCCTCCGGGCTGCCCCCGGCTCGGATCCCAGCGTTCGTGATGGCGATGATGATGATTTTCCTTCTCTTTGCCTTTTTTTTTTGTGGTGTTTTTTTGGAAGAACAAAGCCTTCGGGGTGGGTTTGGCGCGGTTGTTTTTCCGGGGTTGGTGTCGGTGGATGGGGAAGGGGGGGGAGGAAAGAGGCCGGAGGTGGAAGGGGGGGGAAATGAGAAAGTACCAAATTTCCTTGGCCGAGTCGCTGAGGCTGTCGCTGTGAAACTTGGAGGAGGAAAAAAAGGGGGGGGGGGAATAAAAAAAGGGGGGAAAAAGAGAAATGATTAAAAAAATCAAATCTGATGACGTCACTTGGAGCTGGGGTGCCTTAACGCTGCCTGTCAGCTGCGCCTGAAAAGAACAGGGCAATAAAACAACAGCCGCCTCTGTCTCCCTCGTTAAACACGGCACTAATTGGATGTTAATTTCTCCTTGCTCTTCTCGCTGCTTGATTGTGAGGGCTCTGCCGGGCTCTCTCCCTCTCGCGCTTTCCTTTCTTTCCTGTTGCAATGCTCTTGGCAGCTCCGAGGGACTCCGGACCGTGCGTTTCCCCTCCCGCTCGTGGACTGGAATAATTCAGGAGCTGGGAGAATTAAAAGAGACGAGGCGCGGGGGTGAACGGTGCAGAAACGGGGCGGGCGCGATGGATTTCCAGAGCTACGCTAATCTCCCCGTTTCCCATGCATTGTCCTGGAGACTTGGAGCCATTCTCTTCCCATTTGATTTCTCTTTTCTCCCCCTTTTTCTCCTTCATGTTCGGTTTGGGCTGCTGGGCAAAAAAAAATAAAATAAAATATATATATATGTTAAAAAAAAGGGAGAAAAAGGCACATAAAAAAAAGCAAGCATGGTTCAATGACGACAAACCCCCAAACCTCCTCCCAGCTCCCCCCGTCTCGCCGCGCCGCCTAACCCCTGCGTGGAAACAGGCGTTTTAGGGAGCCGGAGCAGGAAGTTGTTGTTGTGTGTCTTGCCCAGGTCATCCTGAAAGGGTACGTGTGGCACAGCGGCGGGCAAAGGGGCTCGGTGGGCGCCCCGCAGCCATCGGCAGCCGCTCTCCGTGCTGCCCTTTGGCCGAAGGGGGAGCAGGGGCCTGGGTGGTGTTTTTGGGGGACCCAAGGGACAGGATGGGTGGAGGAGCGGAGGGGAGGGAGCAGGAGGCGGAGGTGGGGGGAGAAAGCGGGAGCCGGGGAGTAAAGTCCTACCTGGGATCGGTGCCAACTTCCTGCAAAGGGTTACAGACCCGCGGCTCGGAGAGCCCACCAGAGGCGAGTGCGCTCTTGTCACGCGTCCAAGGCGAGATGAAGGCAGCGGGAACAGGTACAGCAGATGCCGAGTGGCCTCGTTTGCCCGCCGAGCGCGGCTTCGGCTCCGTTTAAACCTCGCCAACGCGGAGGCTTCGGTGCTCCCGCCGGTGGGGGCCTTCGCCATCGCCACACGAGGCCGGCGGGTGCCAAGGGTGGGATGGATGCATGGGCCGGCGGTGGCAGCGGCGGGGGGGGGTGTGCATGGTATAAAAAGGGGGGGCCTCTGCTGCTCGATCGCCTCCTCGCCGTTTGGATTAACATGCGGAAGATGCGCCTGTCACTTTGCTTACTGTCAGCGCTGGCTCGGGGCTGGGTGACGGCTTTGTTCGGTGCAGCCGGGGGAGCGGTGCCAACTCGGACTTGGCAGGAGCAGCAGGGTGGGCAGGGAGAAGGGGGCCGAGGGAGCGGGAAGCAGAGGGACGTGGCTGCAGGCCCATGCCGGAGCGCGGTGGCTCGCTCCGGGTGCGCTTCCCTCTCCCTCCCTCTCCTCCCGCTCTCGCCCGCGCCCAGGCTGGTGCAGGCAAAATGAAGACGTGTTTTGTTTGGGGTTTTTGGCATCTCCCCAGCAGCGCTGCCAACCCCAGCTGCCCCCCTCCTCGTGCCTGCCCCAGCCCGCTGCGGCTCCCATCTTACAATCGCCATGACCCAGGTGCCAGGGCAGCGAAGGAATAAGGCCAAAAGCACCCCCCTGGCACCCAAACCACCCCCAAAATGCCACCCTGGGTGGCGGCTGCTCCCAACCGCCCTCCATGGCGGGTGGGTCGTTGTTTGTGTGCGGGGTTTTTTGTCCCCTTTTGATTTCCTCCCCGCCATCGGATCCCTCTCGCGTTGGGTGTGTGTGCTCCTATTCAAGCACCCGCCGCCTCCTGTTGTGCTAAAACCAGGAAGGAGGGAGCCCAGGGCTCATTTCTGCCTGGATGTTGGAGGTGGTGATGGAGGCGCGAGGAGGGAGGAGAGGGACGGACGGGCGGGAAAAGGAGGCCGGGGGGGTGGGAAAACATAATTCACCTCCCCAGGCCTTTTGTTTAACCTGTGTCGACGCAAAGGAAGGTCCTGGGGGGGTTCCCTCCCCTTATCCTTGCTTTCCCCCCTGTGCTGGACCCTGGCAGGGCGTTTTCGAGCCAAACGGGGCAACTTTCCGGAACAGGCAGTGTCGGAGGTTGGTTTTCTGGGAGGCGTCGGGGCTCATCCCGAGGGCGCGCGGCTCCCAGTGCAGGAATGCCTGCCAGCTCGCCTTTGTGCCAGCCTCCGTTGGCCTTGGGTGTCTCGTTCGGATGGAGCCTGGCATCCAGGCACCGCCCATTTCTTGGCGTTGAGCTGCGAGGAGAAGGAAAAGGGGAGAGAGCAGAGCGAGAGAAGGGAAAAAAAAGCTGTCTCACTCAAACTGGCCTTTCTCGGAAAAGGATCCTTCCCCGGTGATTGTCCGGAGAAAGCGGAGCTAAATGCAGCCACCACTCCACAACAAACCCTCTCTCGTCCACGGTGCGTCTCTCTTGCTGCCTTGGTACGAACTCGAACCTCACTCTTAATTTTGCCTTTTTAGGGTTTTTTTGTCCGTGCGGTTGGGTTTTTCTTTTTCTTTTTTTTTTTTTGCCTTTGATTTGAAATAACGTTTTCTTGCTCCTCCAGTTGCTCAGCGGCTTTGTTGTTGCTGTAACCTGCCTCCTCCCCCCCAAAAAAGCCCCCTTCCCATCGAGGCCCGTGGTGCTAAACCAGCCGACTTTACAATCGGTCTCCTATAGAGAGGGATGTATAGCAGATAGGCAGGTCCCTGCGTGCAGAGTTTGGAGCAGGACTGCAGGGTGGTTTCAGTCCCTGCCCTCGCACCGCCACCCGGGATGCCCGCAGGAGCCACCCGGGGCTGGGTGCGTGCCTTGTGGGTGCTGCTTTAGTTCTCCACCAGCCGAGGGGGGCAGAAAATGTGTCGAATCATGTCGGGTTTACAATTCAACATGGCAGCCGCAGCTAACGTGGTGGGAGCGCGGAGCAGCCCGGCACACGCGTGCTCCGGCCGTGCCAGTGCAGCGTGGCGGCACGGGAAGGGTGGAAGGAGGGAGAGTAAGGATGGGAAGGATGGGAAGGAGGGAGGACGCTGGGTGAGGGCACAGGAGGCGGATAATTTCATTTCATTTTGGGGGGGTGAATTAAACCAGGAGCGGTTCGGGAAGGTGGGAACTCCAACGGGCTGGGTTTGGCAGCGTTAACTGTTTAGAAGCTGGCTTGCTTTCCATGCTGGCACAGCGTGCCCGGGCGGGCAGCATGGATGGGGAGATGCCTGGGAATGAGGTGGGAGGTTCTGCTGGTCCCAGCGGGTGAGCAGCGCTCTGGCGGCCTTTAGGCTTTGGGAATGGAGTGAGCTGGGTGCTCCTGGGAGGAAGCTGCTCTGGGAAGGCATCGGGATCAACAGGGCTGCTCGTGGCCTGCAGCACCTCCTGCCTCATGGAGGCTCGCACCTGCCCCGGCTGAGACTGGAGCTCTCTGGGTCTGCCGGGCCATAGCCGAGCCCAGGTTCTGTCCCGCTGTGTGTGAACCTGCCCTGGTTCTGTCAAACTGAATTCAGGCCCGTTTGGGACACAGCAGAAGCAGGCTGTTTGCAGCACAGGGTCCTCCTTCCCCACCACTGTGCGCTGCGCAGGCGCTCCAGAGCCAAGAGAGGAGCCCCTCTTCCTTCACTGAATTCCTCCTTCTCTTTCCCCCCTCTCAGCTTTCCCCTTCCTCCTTCCTTCTCCCCAGACCCCCTCTTTTAGTGAGTGCCACATGGCCCTGCAGTAAAGCCTTTGACCTGGCCACAAGGCACCCAAATGCCCTGGCCCTGCTTTGCCTCGTGTCTCAGCTGTGCTCCAGAGACATTCCCAAATCACCTTGCCTGCCCCTTGTGGCCCAGAGACGCTGTCCTGGCTATTGAGCATCTTTCCAGCCCCGCAGCGAGCTGTGAAGCCTCAGGCACCCAGATTTGGTGGCTAGGCTCTGGCTCTGAACCTTGCTACTCGCTGGTGCGTCATTCAGCACAGCCATAGGAAGGTTTTCCAGTACCCATGGTTGGTTTGGAAGCTAACACTCCCATGTGGGAGCTGGAGCTGTGTCATTTGTGGGCTCTGAACCCCAAATCCATTGGGCTGCTCTCTTCATCGGAGCATGTTTACATACCAGTTTATATCCAGATCCTTTATGCCAGTGAGAAGGCAGCACAAGTGTTTTGCTCCTCAATCCAGCTTCCTCCTTGCAGATTATTTGTACAAGCAGGGGCTGGGATAAACCCAGACCTTTCCCAGTTTGCTCCCAATCCCTATTGCTTCCCTGGGAAAAGCTGGTGGAGGGTGGATATAAATATCCCCCTAAAGCTCCAGTGGGCAGCTCCAGAGGAGACAAAGTCTGAGCCTCAAGCAAGACACTTGTGACGTGTCCTAAGCAGAACATCTGGCACCCCTGGAAGAGCCACCCAGCCAAGGGATGCGGCTGCTTTGTTCCACACAGCTTGCAGCAAAACGGGGCTCGTGCTCCCAGAGCATGGCTCAGCAAACAGGAGGGATCCTTGAAACTGGGATTTGGACCCTTCCGCTGTGTATTGCCATTGAATCCTGTGTGCTCCCAGGCTGCTCTGCTGCGAGCTCTGCTCCTTCCCCAGGCGGGAAACCAGGAGCCTTTCCCCACGGCTTGAGCTCCATTCGGCTGCTATACCCCCCGTCAGCAGTCAGCAGAGCCACTCCGGATTTGCACTGACACTCCTGGGAGCAGGATGGGGCCTCCAGGTTTGTTGAGGGTGGCTCTGGGAAATCTTTCCTCAGAAGGGCCAGGTCTGGCCAAGGCAGGGTCTGGGTTGGCATTTCTTAGTTTCTTTTGCCCTTTGTTTTAGGTACCAAACTAACAGACAGAAACCAGCCTCCGAGCCAAACGCACTGCTGAAAGCTGCCTGATGTCAGGCGCAGTGAACAGCGTGCTCCGCGGCTCCGCAGGCCAGGCCTGCCGGCACCAGCTTCCCCCATGCCGCACCATCCATGTAATCAGCTTTATCACTCCACTGACCACTTCTGGTGGGCAAAGAGGGGGTAAAAGGCAGGGAGACTGAATTTGGCCTTTGTGGGCTCCATCCTCAGCCTTTCCACTAATTGTTCCAATGGATCTGGGGGCACAGGTTTAACAGGATCCATGTAGAAACACATCCAAAGGAGTTGATGCTAGCGGCTTCATGCACTGTGGGGGACAGTATGCAGAGGTACCCAGATCTGATTCCCCTTCTGTACCACCCCGCAGCTGGTCCCCAGAAGAATCAATATAGTTTGATTTCCTTCCTGCTTTCCTTTTCTCTCCCATCCCTAATTTCTCTCCACTTTCTTCTGTACTGGTTTGTTAATGTGGAGCTGCTCATAGCTACTGTTTGTCTTTGACGTTACTTGGCTGCTGGGAAAGGTGAGGTCTGGGAGGACAGAGCGAGGCGGCTGGTTTGTTATTGTAGGGCTGCTCATGGGCACTGAGCTGTGCTGTTTGGCTTTGCAGTTGGAAAGCCCAAGAGGTGCGCAGGGCTAATGCATGCTGGGGTTGGCATGCTGGGGTAGTCCTGGCCATGGGAAATGTAAGAGAAGAAGTATCCCAGCAAAGGGCAGAGCCACCATGCTGCATAAAGTGAGGTCTATGCAGTCTGAGGTAGGTGTTGTATTATTGTGGTGATGGCAACCAAATATCGCCCTGTATGTAACACCCTGTGGCTTTGGGAAGGCCACAGCCAGGCTGTGGGGCGGTGGCTTTGCAAACACCTTTCCTGCTCATTCCCACCAGTGCTGTTCTGTCCTGGGGCTGCTGCCAGCACATCACTGTCACTGTTCTGCTGGGCTTGGGGACTAAGGAAAAGCCCAAGGCTGTGCATCCCAGGGCAGCCCTGGCCCATGCAGGTTTCTCCTCACCTGCAAGACCATGACAAGGGTTGTGCTTCCTCCTCCTTCTTCTCCTCCCAGCTTGAGGGCTCTGTGGGGCAGCCATGACTTGCTCGGCAGCTCAGTCAGGATGCTCAGGGTCTGGTTTGAACTGGGATGGCCCGTGCTGATGTTTTAGTGCCAGGCTTGGGGACCTGGATCAGCTTCAGCTGGGCAGGGATGTTCTGGGAGTAACACCAAGAATTCAGGGAGCATTTCTCCTCTCCTTCAGTCTTTGCTTGCCCCGTGCTGAGCACTGGCTGTGCCACAGGGAATAGAGGTCAGAGGGGCAGCTTGGGACGGCTTGGGAGCAGGCAGCAGGATGGGAGCAGGCTGATTTGCCTGTCCTAAAGGTTAGCAATGAAGGAGATGCAAGGAGAAGTCTCAAAAAGCTCAGCTTGGAGCAATGGCTTGGGCTATAACATTTGTCAAGCAGGCTGTAGTCCTCATCTGGAGCCTCCACCAGAAGTCAGGGCAGGTGCTGATTCCAAGGTGATCAATAGCTTGCAGTTCTGCCATCTCCTCTCAAGGCTCCTGTTAGTGGAAGAAAAATTGGGCTAAGACCCACAGGGAAGCTGCCCGGGATCACCCCTCTGCACATCACTGCAGCTAAGATGGATGCAGAAGGACACAGATAAAGGGGTCTAAGAGGGTTTTGCTCCTCTCTCCAAGCTGGCGCTGCACAGCAGGCGGTGACACCCAACCACTCAGCATGTCTCAGTCTCCCAGGAATAAGAATACAGCCAAGATCTCCAGCAACACCCAGTTCAGTCTGGCCTGCAGCGTGCTGGGGATCACCTCTGCTGGTTTAAATCTGCTAAAGCTCCATCAGCCCTGTGCTGATCAACACACACTGCTCTCCACCCCAGAAGCGGCTGCACCTCAGCAGAGACATGGAGACACACGACATGTCGAACCCCATCGCAGCCTGCGTTGCACAACTTGCTCTTGTTAGCCCTGAAATCTTCCCGGCTGTCCAGCAATGAGCTCCTAGGGTAGGGAAACTTGAGCCGGCGGAGCCTGGCTGTGCGGGAGCTGACAGCCTGGATAGGCCCCTGACTCGGGGCAGGATCCAGCCGTGCCTCAGCACTGCGGGAGTTCCCATCTGGATCTCAGCTTTGCAGGCAGGGCCCTGCCCTGCCCAGGGGATTAGCTGAGATGCGGTTCCCAGGGCGGGGGAAGGGGCTAATGAACAGAGACAGGATAACGAAGCAGGTAAGGGCTTCCTGTACTTTAGGGCTCAGGAGGAAATCCTGCAGCTGGTGAATCTGGATACGATTAGTGTCCATTTCTCCCTGTGTAATCAGCCCATCTGTTCATCCTTGCGCATCGACAGCGCACGCCCCGTTGCAGGCAGATGCCTCCCGGGCACTGCTTTACCCGTGTCTGCCATGGTCTCTCCAAGCAGCCTTGCTCTGAGCCGGCGTCTGCTCCCTCTCCCTGTGGGGCTCAGGCAAGAGGGAGCCCCAGGAGCCCAACAGACCGGCTGCAATTGCTGCAAACAGCAGGACCAAGCCCAGCAAAAGCCTCCTCTTTGGAGGGAGGGGTGGCGGGCGCCTGCTCCAAGGGCTTTGAACACAAGTTCAAAGTGATCTTTGTAACACGCCGATAAGCTCAGCTGTACAGACACTGCCTGCTCCTCTGGGCTCTACGCCTCAAGCAGGTAGAGGTGGATTGTGTTTGGCTGCCAGGGTTCTGAAGTCACTATACAGTCCCACGTGGTCATGGAAGGGACTGGGCTTTCAGCCCTGGTCTCTGGGAACACTGGTTAAAGCTGATAGGTGCTGGTGCAGGGTCCTGAGGATTCATTCCACCTTCTTTTCCTCGGCAGCCTTGTCAACTGTGCAAAAAGCACGTGGCAGCCCTGCATTTGCTTGCAAATGCCAGGCCAGCATGGGGGCTTGGGCTGAAATGAAGTCAAAGAATGAGCTGATGTGTGGATCGTGCTTTCCCATAATGCGGTGGCTCAAGCTTGCAGGCGTCTTCTGAAAGGTCAAGCTTGGTGACAAAGTCAGAGGGTTGTAATTCCCAGTCCTGGTGTCCTATAGACTCCTGTAGACTGTGTCAGCCTGCGCTTGTATTGGCTCTTACTTGTGTCACATTTGGTCATTGGAATGTCTTGAGGGATCCATTGTACTAAGTGCTGTCCACATATGGAAGATAAGGATGGTTCCTACCCAGAGCAGTTTACGTGCTCAGCCCAGCTCTCTCCTGTGTGGTGTTAAGTGACCCAGGCACCTGAGCTCCTGCCATTTGCAGAATGCCAAAACATCATTACCAGCCAGAAACAATTTGAGGTATGCAGTGCAGATTAAACATTTCGTTTGCTTTCAAGGGCTATTTGCTGCTTACCTTCTAAACGCAACCTGTCTTCAGCCCCTATTATATTGCTCTGGACTGCCCTTTGGATCCTAAATCTTGTGCTTTTTATTTGGTTTGGAATGCACTGATTTACCACTAAGGAATAAATGAAAAGCAAAAGAAAACAGCAGTACTTGTTTGCATAGGCCCTACATTGTTCTGTGTTCTGCTGCTGCTGAAACAGAAGTGATAAATCCTGCTCCCCGGGCAGAGAGAGGTTTTTGGGTGGTGGCTGTGTGCAAACAAGGCCAGGGAAGATAAACAAGCAGAAAAATCCTGCTTTTAGGAAATGGCAGTTGAGGATGGGTCAAAGCCAGCACGCCGTTAATTAGCAATGACATGTTGGTGCTGCTTCTCCACGGCATTTCTGCATCAACAGAGGGAAGAGAGATGGATCTGTATGATGGTGTCTGTGGTCAAACTTGGCTGCAATCAGCAATCCATATAGTTTCTGTGCTGGAAAAGGAGTTTTCTGAAGAGCTCTTCCTGTAGAAAATACGTCCGTGGTTCCAGACGGGCTCAGCCAAAAGGGTGGGGAAAGTCATCGTTGGTGTCATCGTCACAACTGCTGGAGGTGGGAACATTTGCTAATCCTGCTTATTTTAGGGGGCCTGCTTTCAGCAGCAGTTCAGTTCTGAAAAGGCAGCTCTGAAAAGTCAGCCCTGAGAAGGCTAATACAACACACAGCTCAAACTAGACCAGGCAGAGGGATGCAGACTGTAGGCTCTTGTCTCCCTAATGATGATTTTCAGCTTCTGTAGATTAGGCCTTTGCGTTGTATAAATGTGACGCAGAAGAAATAGCTGTGACAATGCCTCGAGTTTTCTTTCGCAGCTGGGGAGGAACCCAGCTGAACCCTCAGAGTTTCAGAGCTTGCAGAGCTCATGTGGAAGGAGAATTTAGTTTCACATTTGGAAACCAAACTCGACCTCGGTTTCCTGAGCAATCAAAACTGTCACAATTTCTCTTCCACCCAGCCCATGGGGACAGTCTCACTCTTAAAGGGTATCAGTTGACACCCTGATGAAGCGCAGGGTCTAGGTGGATTGCTGTATTCATGCCTGTGTAAGGCAAACAACCTTCATGGGCTCCAGTGGTTGCATCTTTGTTGGAACCTTTCAGAACTAGGTTGCAGCCTCCACTATGGGGTTTGACTTCAGTGTTCAGGTGCTTCCATAGACATGTGTCTTTGGATGAGCTCAGGACTGGCCCAAGTCTAAACCAGTTTGGCTTGCAGCATTTGTTGCAGCTGCAGCTTCAAATCCAGTTTGGGATGGGTCCCAGTGGTGTGGAAAGTGAAGTGCTTCAGCAGGCAGAGTCCTCTCTATCTCCATCCATCTTCTGGACTAGAGAGGAGAAGCTGCCTTGGGTGTGTGCAGTCCTCCAGAGCAAGGTGGGATATGGGTCACAGCCAGACTGCTGGCCGTTGACTAGCAATGCTGTCAAAGCCTGAGCTTGGATTTCTGTGTTTCCTTGGCCTGGAGTCCCAGAGCTGTGCTTGTGAGAAGAAAGCCAGTTTCATCTTCATCCCTGGTGGAAGAAGCAGGCAGGAAAGAGCTTGGATGGACTCTGGCCATTTGTGCTTCAGATATTCAGATGTTGCGGCAACAGTATGAATAATGCATGTAAGTTCAAGTCTGTTCTCTCTGGCTGAGGGCAAGGTATCCCAGATGATAAGAAGTGGAAGCCAAACCTTGTTAAAACCAGTATTAGACTTAGACCTTTTTGAAATCTAGTGCCTCAAGCAATTCCTTTGTTCAAAGCACACTCAGTTAATTAGTGTATTAACTAATTAACCTTCTCAGCATCCCATGTAGGGACTATCTGTCTCCCAAAGGAGGAAACAGAGGCAAAGTGCCTCACTAAGGCTGGATGCAGGAGCTCAGCAATGCAGCTGTTAAGTCTGTTTTTTTTCCTTCCCAAGTGATTTTGTTGGTGCTGCTGCTGCCTTATGTACACAGCTCCCCTGAGGCAGGAATAGAGGAGTCCAAAAGACTCTCAAGAGAGTGCTCAGGCACAGTGAGAATGGTACCACTGAAGAGGCCTGGAGAAGAATCCATGCAAGTACCCAGAAAAGGCAATTTGGTTCACCCACATGCTTGCACCAACTAAGGGAAAAAAGCTAAGGCCATTTATCCTCCTTCACAAGGAAAGTTTTTTCTCACCAGCAAATGAATAACCCCCCTTTGCTTCTTACATTTTCATCCACTCTAAATTTCATGAACCAGAAGCAAAATGGTCAGTGTGGGGAGGGCATGTGAGAGGTGACAGTGGGGCTGTGTTTGTATGGGCTTATTGGGATGTGAACAGATAGGAAGAGTAAGACCTGAAGAGACTCCAGCAAACAGCCAGAGGGGAAGCTCTGATGTCCACCACCTCAAACACATGATGATGAGCAGCTGACTTCCACAGCTTTGCAATGTGATAGGAAAAACCAGAGCTAAAGCACAAGGATAAAGCTCTTTGGTTTGCAAGACCCATGACAGCATCACAGACGCTTTTTTGTGAGTCGTGATCACAAACAGGAATGGGAGTCTTGTTCTCCCCACCCAGCTCTGATCTGAAGCCAGTGTGCTTTGCTCTACCTACTATCAAATGGCAGCCCTTGGCAGCAAGTATATGTGTGTAGAAGAATGAGAACCAACTCCTGCATTCAATGATTTGTCTCTGAGGAAGACAAGTTTGTCTCTGGGGCCTAAGCATGGACCCATGTACCTTACCAGTCCTTTGCTTCTGGCTTTCAGATGGGTTTTGCCATTCACAATACTGGAGGCTTGAAGGGCAAGTTGGAAGTGTGCCTTGAATGAGACCTCTGGTGAGGCCACAGCAGCAGCGTCTGAAAGCAGAAAGCACCAAGACCAAGCTGCCTACCCTGTAGGAAGGACTCCTTTCATGACCACATCTTAAGCTACCCGCAGTTTACTAAGCCCAGAATGGAGGCTACAAAAATATTCCCCTGCTCAGCAACTCCTCCCTTGTCCTTTGTAAAGCTCCAGCATTTTGATCATATTCACACCTCCCTCTCCCAGCCCAAGCCATTTGCTTTCTCAGGAGCCTTGGTCCACAAATCCTGTGCATTCACAATCCCCTTCCTCTTCTTTATGTGGTCAGGCACCTTCTCCTCCATGCTAATAAGCCTCCCAGGCATGCACACCCTCTTGTTTATTCTTATTGCCATCTTTCACCCCACGCACACCTCCATTTGACTAAGATGTACAGAACAAGCAGCTTGTGCTGAGGGGTCTCTGCAGTTTTGGGTGGGCTGTTCATATCTTCAGCCCCGTGTATGTCCCTAACTCATGCTGCTCCATCTCAGGACCCACCAGGAAGGAGCTGCCTAGCAGATCTAGGGACCCTGTTATTGGGAAAGGCAGAACACCCTGTCTTATAAGTGTTTCTCATCCTGCCTTGTTCATAACAAGTTTTCACTTAGAATAAGGATAAAAATAAGGTTCCTCAGTTTTTGTCAGGGCTTTCCTAGAAGAGAATATTCAGAGCAGAAACTGCTTCTTATTCCTAGTTTCAAACTAACATGCTGCATGTGGCCACTTCTTGATCTATTGCTATAGGCATCTTTAGAGCCCTTTGGTCTTTATTCTGCAAAGCTGCCTTGCTGTTTTTCCTGGAATGGTATTGCACAAGAAAACGCAATATTCTTTCAGTGCAAAGTCTTCAAGCCTTCCCAAATCCTATTAAAATAAACCAGATTTGGAGCTTTCAAATAACTCCCAAATTCCCATGCTACAAGCTTAGTATGAAGTGCACAAACCTACCTCCAAGATCATACGGCTCCCCACCAAGCCCCTATGAGAAGCTAGGACGGGCATTGATAGAGTTTGCTACAGGGGATGCTTGATTTCAGGGCCATTTGAATAAGGCTAATCAATCACAGCACATTACTGAGCAATAAATCCGTAACGTTTCTCACCTGGAGATCTTGGGGTACTTTGTCTAAAGTTGGTGGGGAATAATGGTTATTAAAAACAGCTTCAGATTTTAGGTTTCCTCACAGGGTAATTCAAGCTGTTGGCATTATGTTTCTGTCCTGAATTACTCTGCAGAGAAACTGTCCTCACATCTAACTAGATAAAGCTTAGCAGGTCCAGCCTCCAGTGCTTAAATTTATCCCAACTGAATATGCCACAAAGTGCCTTTCCCAGTTAAAAACCTTCCTCATAGGATTTTCCTACAAGATCTATAACAGCTTCAAAACTATGCAAGGTTTTGGCATTTCCAGTTCCCTACATCCTTAGGGATGGCTTGGGGCTGGGAACTCTTACCTATCCTTAGTCCTGGGAATAGACCTGATTTACATTGCATGTCTCTTCTACAGAAGCGGAAAGCCCAGGATGTGTTTGATTTGTGTGCTCCTAAGGGTCTTCCTGTGCAGGGTACCCTCAGGCAAGGTCATAGGCTCTATAAAACTGGTTTTGGTCATGACTTGAAGCGACTTAACCTGAAAGTGGAGGGTAGGATTCATCCACGCAGCTTGTTGGCTTCTTCAGGAAGGCTGCTAGCTCAGAGCTCAGCCCTGTGCTTTAGGGAGAAGAGGGATGAGGGATGCTTCCCTGGTCCCTCAAGCCATAGGCTGCAGGGGTCAGTTGTGGTGTTGGTTTGTGGAAGGGCAGAAAGATAAAAGTCATGGAGCTCACGAGGCGCTTTGCAGGCTGGAGAGAGCTGCCTGCAGCGTGGCTCAGCCCCATCCTCCATTGCTGCATGGCCTTCCGCTGCCTGCACCCTCCCCTGGTGTGCTTGAGGGTGGAGAGGCATCGCTGCAGTGCAGCCCACACCCTGCACAGGCCTCGGCCATGCGGCTCCGTTTCTGACACAGGCTTGTCCGGGTGGGAGCAAGTGAGGAAACCTCCATCACTCCTCCCTCCTCCCCGCAGGTGCCGGAGGGATCCGGGTTGCTGAGGCCATGCTGCTGCCAAGCCGCTGTCCCCAAGGCCTCCTCGCCTGCTCCGGGTTCCTCTCCCCCTCCCCGCGGGTGTTATTTACACCGTTTCCTGCGCAGGGAAGTTCAGGAGTTTGACGTTCCCGGGTTGGTTTCCGCTCTCCTGCCTGGCTCCCATTGGGAGCTCTCACAGAGCTCACTGTGCCAGCAGTGGCAGGGCAGGCACCCGCCGGTGCCAGCGGGCAGTAGGGAGGTGCCAGCCAGGCCTGGGGAAGGGGCCGTAACCCCCATCCGGCAGGACAACTGGAGCTCAACCGGCCTGGGAGAGCTGGCGAAGCCGGCCCCGTGTCCATCCCTCCGCATGGGTCCTGCCGCGGGGCCGGATGGCGGGAGGAAGGGAGGATGCGCCCGGGCATCGCTGCGGAGCTTTTGGGTTCCTGCCGAATCGACGCCCTCCCCTCTCCCTCCCTTCTCCCCCCCCATCCTTCCCACGCGCTCCCGCCTGGCCTGCGCCTCCCCTCCCTTCCCTTCTCCCTCCCATCCCGCAGCAAACAAAATGGCTGCTGCATGGCCATTTTGTTTTCCGTCTGGAAAGGGGGAAGCCAGGACGCTGGGACTTGGCTCTTTTTTGGAGCCCAACTCTCCCGTCTCTACGTGGCACCAGCTGTAGTGAGAGAGGGGAAAAAACAGAGAGAGAGAGAGAAAAAAAAAGGACCTTTTGGAACGAGACCAAAGTCAGAGGCAGAGAGTGGGTAGTTTTGGCGTATGTTGAGCACTGAAAATGCCTGGAATTGCCAAACTGAGCTTTTGTACTAGCAGCGTAAATGCTACTTGGTGCATGCAGAGTCGCAGGGCTGCACGGTACAGCCGGACGGAAAGGTTTGTTTGCTATATTCAATAAAACAGCCCTCCTTTCTTCTGTGTTTATAAAGTACCAGAGAGCACTGTTGTCTCATTTGCTTTTGGACGGGCGGATGGCTTTACACATCGGCTTGGTATGATTAGAGCTGGTCATTGCCGGACGGTAGCGTTTTAACCTGTTGTGCGTCCTCCTGCTGTTGGTGACTCTGAGCCCCGACCTTTCCATCGATCTGGATTTAACTGATGTGATCCGGAGGATTTGCCTGGTTTTTCGTAGGGATTTCTCTTTTGTTCATTGCCTTCTTGCCTCGAAAGTTTTCCTCTCAGGAATACAAAATCTTAATTTAAATGTTAAAAGAAAGAGCTGTTCTTGGCTTTTTTTTAAGCCCTTGCTTTTCTCACGGGGATGGAGCTGTACTGTGTTCACAAGCTGTTTACTGCACCAGCCTGTGTATCCTGCACACGTTAAGGTGTGATACACGACAGAGACGCCATCAACAGTAACATGCCTTGAAAAGTTTAAGGGAACTTGGTGGTGTTGCCATACAATTTTGCACAGAAACGTGGCAAAAATACCGCAAAATGTGCCAAATAAAAGTGATTTCTTTGGGGTTTTTTTGAAGCGAATCTGCGTTTCCTGCGGTAGCCTGGATGTCTTGGAGTTAGTGGCCACGTCTCTTCGTCCACAGCCGTTCGGATCTCAGTCCAGTGGCATGGGTGGGATCAGGCTCTGCTCAGGCATCGGTGTTGGAGCGATCGTCCTGCCTTCCCTTGAGGGGCTGCCCAGCCATCGGGAGAGGAGCAGACACTTGCAGAAAGGAGCTGGGAGCAGAAAGAGGTGAAATCGCTTTTCTTGCACAGAAAGGTATTTGCCTCCGTATCTGCTTTAGCTTGCTTGCACTCGGACAACGTGGAGGATTGCATGGGCACGGTGGTCCCGGAGCCAGGGCTGCATGTGTGGGCGCTGGGCGCGCGGTTCGCATTGCAAATGCAAGTGTTTGGTCCAAAGCTGCGGTAGGGGTGGATGGTGACTGCACCTTTTGTGGGCAACTTCGGAGCTGAGCATCGAGCAGGAAGCAGGATGCATGGAAGAGTTTTATAGAGTGTTACAGGAAAGGATCTTCTTTCTTTCGGTTTTTAACATGCAGAAGTGAGTATGGAGCAGGTACAAATAACGCAGGAAGATATTTTTTTCTCTTAGATCTCTTGAGTTTTAATATTTTTGGATATTTTTTAGTATTTTAGAAAGATTGCACTGTGAAATAGCAGTAGCACCCGTTTCATGACAAAAATTCTAGGATTTTTTCCTTCAGAAGAGTAAATTCTGTGCTAATTTATAAGGAAAATACATGAACATTTAGAAAAAAAAAATGCTACCTCTGTGGCCACCTTTAAGAATGGATTTATTAATAGAAGATAAGTCACATAACAAGCAGGTTACCGACGCCTGCATTATGCATAATAATGCCAGATTCATTAATGACAATCCAGATGTTTATAAACATCTGACCGGACTCGAGACAACCCCAAACAGATTTATTTAGCTATTTATTACGATACTTGCTAACTATGTCATAGTAAATGCTCTGACAACGTAGATATGAAATACTTCCTACGTCATGAACAGAGCATGGAGGAAAAGCATTGCCGAGAGACGAGAGGCTGTTGCAGGACTGCACTTTAATCATTGTGACTTCCATTTCCCTTTCCCTGGGAAGCACTCTTTTGAACCGTGGTATCCAATCGACCCCAGGACGCTTTCCCCGCTGCTCCGCCCGGCCTGCGAGAAGCTAAAGGCGGCCTGCCGCCGGGGCCGCGTTGGCAGACGCCGTTTGCTGCCTCTGCAGCGGCGCGGGCTGGGCTCAAGGTGGGTTTTCGGGGGCTGTTTGCTGCGGGTTCCTCACTGCGGCCGCCGCGTGGCTCTGGGCGCTGCTCTGCGCGGCCGCGCGCCGCAGCAGCAATGGGAGAAGCTGTTGAAACCCTGTCCCCGATGCTGTTTGTTTTCACTGAGTTTGGGGTTTGTTTCGGTTGGGGCGGGTTTTTTTGGCCGTTTGCTTTCAGTTGATCGGCTCCAGCGACATGGCGAGGGGAGGCCGGGAAGTCAGCGTCGGCCTCGCTACAGGCTGAGCTGAGGAAACAAAATGGCCGACAGTCAGCCATTTTGTGCCCACGCAGGCTTCGCCTTGGCCGGGCTGGTTCTGCCCCAGTCCTCCCATGCTCCATGAGGCTGGAAAACCTCCTGGAGGCTCAGGGCCCTGGTTTCCTGCTGGGAAGCGCTGCCTGTCCCCAGCACGTTTTGGCACCGACGCGCGGGGCCGCGGCTATACAAAGGCTGAAAGCGGTGTCTGCTTTTTAAAGGAGCGACTGTTGTTTTATGGTTGCCTCCTCCCCTCCTCCTCCATTTCATTCAGTGCTCCTTAATAAACCAGACCAGCTCCTCAAAGCTCCGGAGCCTTTCCAGCTCCTCTCCAAGGCAGCCCTGTTTTAAAGTCAGAGACTCGGCCGTGCTCAGGCATCTCTGGTCTGGAGATGCTTTGAACTGTGCGGGGACATCGCCTGGGTTGACGGGCTGTCATCACGAGCCACCCTGCTAACAGCATGGCTGCACATCACCTTTCCCTCCCCAAAATGGCTCTGAAACCTGGACTGGAAATGGCTCTTTTGCCAGCCTGCAGGATCTTGCTGTGAAGAAACATATTCATCCTTTCCCTGCCAATGTGCCTCACCCCTCTAAGAGGCTCTCTGCGCTGGGGCCGTGCGGTGGCACACGGAGCACAGGGACCTCCCCGTGGTTTCTCGCAGACTTGGTTTTTCTCACAAAAATCGCACTTGGTGAATTTGGGAGGATTTGTGTGACTCCGGAAGGGGCAAACTCAGTGCCACTGCCTTGAGGTCTGCACGGAAAATGGTGGATTTCCAACCATCCGGCTTTTGGCAGTCACGTATCCAAAGCTCTTCGAAACCTGGGCTTAAAGAACTTAGAAGGCAGCAAGAAGCTTTGGGGTGTAGGCTCCTGCCTCCTACAGCCCCTCTTGGCTGTTCTACCCAGCGTTTTCAATAGCTGCATCACATTCAGGCGCTTGTAAATCCAATGCTTCAGCAGAGATATGCTAGAAGGGAAGGCTTTGTGTCTGGAAAGCAGGGCAGAGCTGGAATGCAGCTCTCCTTGGTGATTGCCATGGGATTTGTGCAGAGAATCTCTGTAGAGATGGAGTTTGCACAAATCTTATGGTTGCACGGATATCTGACTAATTCATAAAGCGTCTTTGTGAAACCCCAGCAGGGTTTTATCATTGAGCTGTTATCCAGTGTGTGTGAGGATATCTCTCCCAGGAGCTACGATTCTCCTGCAGATATTCAAACAGAACATCATTTTTAACCTCTCCATCAAAGGCAGCGGGGGGACATGGACATCAACCTGTCCAAACCTGGTTAAGGCTGGCCCAGGCAAACCATTGCCCCGGCAGTATGACCAGAGGCTGGAGCAGGGCTTCCCAAGGCTGGTTCCAGTGTCAGCTTTACCATGGACTTTCTTTATGACCTTAGACAGGCTCGGTCACCTCTCGGCTTCTCCTTCTTTCCCCATCTTGTGTCTGGTTTAGAACTCAAACCGTCAGGAAAGGGGCATGCTGTCATTGCAATTGGTGCAGCACCTAGCACAAACAAGAGTGACAGTGAAGCTAAGGCCAGGATGGTCAAAGGGATCCTTACCAGGTGTAGCATTCCTAAATCCTCCTGTTTGACTCCTTTCTTCACAGATCCTGGCAAGATCAGGATTGCAAAGTCAGCAGCTGGGTATTCCCAAAACCTATGCTCATTAAGACAATTATCATAATTAAATCTCCTGTTTTCAGGATTACTGATAGGAGTCAGAAGGGATTTTTTTCGCCTCTCTGCATATAATTAGATCTATGGGAACTAGGAGTTATTTAATGTAATTTCCCATCCACAGTTTGAGATTGGCCCAAACACCTCTTCCTGCAATGGTATCAAGAGTGACCTTTAAAATGCCTGGCCTATAGATCTTGCTTATATGTTTAAAATAATATAAGTCACCAGACTGGCAATCAGGAAAAACTGTTCCTCCAGGTCAGGTGCCACAAGTCTCTTTGGAGATGATGATCTTCTGCATCACCCAATGCGATCGTCCAGACCACCCACATCCCCAGTCCCCTGCCATGGCAGCAATCATGGGCTTTCCTGCCACCATGGTCCCTTCTGGTTCGTGCCTGTGGCACTAGCTTAATCCTTGGAAAGCTGAAACACTTCAATCTAAACTCATTCTTCTGTCCCTGATGAGGCAGAGTGGTCTGTGACACACCGGATGGACCTTCAGGCTGGCTAACCTTGGTGTTGTACGTGCCCCAGAGGGACTTACAGTCTCTGCATCATTTTTAATGCCAGTAAAATAGGAAAAGTAATTCTTCCCATCAGAAGGCTGTTTGGGATGCAAAGTACTTGGCACTGTGCATGGGCTGGGTATTTAAATGCTGTAGGAATCAGTCCTGCAACACTGATTTTTTGATGCTGTTTATACCCTGTCACACTAGGAGAGGCCTGGGCCAGATGGCCTGGCACAGTTGGTCACCCCCTGTGAAGGCTGGCTTTGTCAAAGGAAATGAAGAGAATTACCTGCACTGTGTTGAACACCAGTGAGAAGCACTCAGAGAGCTCTGCAAAGGAACAGGGGAACTTTCCAAACCTTGCTGCACAGATATCCTCCTACCCGCGGCCGTCCTGAACTCTCACAGGGATCTCAGCGACCACAGTTCACCAAACCTTGGGGAATCTCACTTACTGAGGCTGTTGCCTGTTAGCTGGGGAAGCACAAAGCATCAGGCAGCCTCTGTCTCCTTGGGGACTTCTGCCTTAGCGCCTGCCTGTTCCACCACAGCACTCAGCAGATGCTCGGGGAGCCTGAGGACATCTCCTGTTGAGCTCCTGTGGGAAGTCCTCCTCTGGGGCTCCATTGTGCTGCACATACAGCCCGCTTAAAGTGCTACGTGTGGCTCCCTTTTCATTATGGCTTTCTTTCATCTCCAAGGGAATGATTTCTCGTTGCAAAAGAACCTTTTCTAGCTACCAGCTTAATACCTTGCTTCTGTATTTGTGTGTACAGAGAATGAGAAAGTCTCAGAAGGTGAGCCAAGGGCTTGGGGGTTAGCCAGTCTGTCTCAGACCCATGCTAATGCTGCCTGGCTGTGCTACAGCATTAAAGGGACACCAAGCCTGCATGTTGCACTCATTTGTTTAGGAAATGAGATCTGCCTTGATGTGCTCGATACCATTACATCTGCAGCCTAAAAGCTTCCTTGTAGTCAGTTATTTCTAATCTGCTCAATTCCCTGGAGTGCATAGCAGCTGAATGGATGGATTCTCTTATCTGGGCTGGCAGGTTTGTTCTAGATATGGTGTGTGTTCAAGAGGTGAGGTCAGCCTGGCTGTATGTTACTTGGCATTATTGCAATTCCAGGAGAGTTCTGCTATCTGCATGTGTGGCCCTGGGTTCAAAGGGGAGGGCTGCTGCTTCCGTAAGCCCTTGGGCGCACAAAGTTTGTGATTGCCAAGGATAAAGGATAACCAAGCGGATTGAAGGAGGTTTAAGGAAGGAAAGGGAGCTCCAGGACAGGTTGGGTGTGAGACTCCTTTCCGTAACATCATGAAGTCTGAGGAATTTTCATGTTTCTCTTCACAGGAGCTGCGAAGAGGCCAACACCTGAATAATGATCATCTCACTGCCTTAGAGTGCCATGGTCCCAAGCTGTCCTTGAGGCTGAGGTAGTAGATTGAATAGTTGTGGAGTCTGGTCCTCCCTTTGAGCTAACTATACAATCTACTGTCTTTCCTAAGGAGACAGTCAGGTCTTCAGTTCTCATCATCTACACCAAGCATGGAGGCAGGTGGTGCAAGTAATGCAAAGCCAGTGATACGGCATGCATCAGACGAGACCTCTGTACTGCTCTGTGGAGGTGAGGTAGTAGGTTGTATAGTTTGGTGGGAGGGATTTTATCCCATTTCAGGTGATAACTATACAGTCTATTGCCTTCCTTAAAGAGCAGCAAAACCACTGGAGGACTGGCTCAGCCACATTGCTCCTGAGGCATCACTTCTTTCTGTTGAGGGTCCCAAATCACAGCACAGCATTGTTGAACAGCTCGGTGGCTCTTCTCTTACAGCACCCAGGATTACATTCTTCCAGGGACTGCTCCGTGCCTCAGTCATGAGTATAGAGCCACCCCCTTGCACAAAATCAATCTGTTTCATGGGCACAAGAGACAACGAAGACAATGAAATGAGCTGGTGCATCAGCTTCTGGTGTTCAGTTCTGTTCTTTTTTGCAGGAGATGGGCTCAAGCTGTACATGGTTTAAGTATGCTGTTCTTTTCTGGTCTATCCTCAAGTCTGAAGGGGAGTGGATGCTTTGGTACAAAGAGGATAGATCTGAGCACCCAATTCTGAAGCCTGGGTTAAAAACTAGATCCAAGAGCATGCTTATCCTGTAGACTAAAAGCCTTGGGAGCTGATCCAATTTGGCTGGTTGGTCCTACTCAGGAAGTGCATTCTGTTTTGGACAAGTTCCCATCTCTTCCATGGTATAGAGTTAAAGGGTGGTTGTTTCTGGTTTGATAATCCATATTAACCTAACTCACTAATACACAAACCCTGGCGAGGAGATTAG
The DNA here is from genome assembly GCA_009867235.2 of Psittacus erithacus. Lineage (NCBI taxonomy): Eukaryota > Metazoa > Chordata > Aves > Psittaciformes > Psittacidae > Psittacus > Psittacus erithacus. Next base: position 984 of record WYDI02023429.1, on the reverse strand, counting down.
GGCTCCTGTGTACTTAGATAGGATAAGCCGCTAATTCAGACTAACACCCTGTCCTAGAGGGGAGACAGGTAAGGAAGAGATGTAAGCCAAAGGGAGCAAGTCCTAATCCTTTTGGGTTCTCCCAGGCACGTAGTACTGTCATATGTCAACAGACATGAGAAGACAGCCTGCTCCAGAGCTCTGGCACTTGACCAGGAGCAGGGAATAGTTATTTCTTCTCTTTCTTAGGAGCAGATGGGACTATCCCTCTGCTATATGCAAGAGCAAGTAGGATCGAGCTGTAACACAATCAGGGCTGCATCAGTTCTTCAAGACTGAAGGACACCCCAGGCCATTATCACTGCCATCTCACTGCCATGGAGACGGGTGAGATCCGAGGCATCGGGGAGCGAGGGCAAGCAGAGGCCACCTTCTCAGATGAAGTGAGAGGAAGAGACCTCCAAAAAGAAACTGGAGCCCTCCAATTTCACCCTGAGCAAATGCACAGGGAGACCCAGACCTGACTGCTTGGGCCATGGGGCTACCCAGAAACGAAGCAGCTTGTTTAAGGCTCCTCTGCTTCCTGGGATAGGGTGTAGCTGCGGCGAGGCTGGGACGGGACTTGCTCAGGCTGGGCAGCAGCTGGTGGGTGGGGATGCCGCAGTGTCTAGTGGTGAAGGAATGCAGCCCTCGCTCCATAAATCTGGCTCTTCAACAGTCCTGGCGACATGCTGTGCAAAACTACAGCTTGGTCCCCTCAAATGCATTATTATCCTCTAGCTGCTTGCTAAGGGGCAGGGCTCCTACCCACAAATTGCTTGGAAGGGACCAAAATAGCACCAGAAGCATGGGAACAGAGCATATCCACTTCATGTTATACAAGGGGAATGCATACAAACTCCGACAGGGGAAGTTCAGGTTGGATATAAACAAGTTCTTCCCTGTGAGGGTGCTGAGGCGCTGGCACAGGGTGCCCAGAGAAGCTGTGGCTGCCCCATCCCTGGC
>WYDI02023426.1:0-12196 GCA_009867235.2 Psittacus erithacus | reverse complement strand
CTCAGTAATGTTTACTCTGACCAAGGACTTTCTGAGCCTCATGCTCTGCCAGGGAGGAGGGGAAGCTGGAAGGAAGCCTAGACAGGACACCTGACCCAAACTGACCAAAGAGGTATTCCATTCTACAGCATGTCATTCCCAGGATGTAAACTGGGAGCCACTCGGAAGGGTTGGATCACTGCTGGGTCGGGCTGGGTATCGGTCAGTGGGTGGTGAGCGGTTGTATTCTTTCCCCTGGTTATTTCCCTTATCATTATTTTTATTGGTGGTAGCAGCAGTGGTTTGTGTTATACTTTAGTTACTGGACTGCTCTTATCTCAACCTGTGGGAGTTGCATTCTTTCGATTCTCCTCCCCATCCCTCTGGGAAGAGGGAGGTTGGAGGAAGTGGGGGGAGTAAGCGAGGGCTGCGTGGCTGACTGGCTTAAACCATGACATGTACCAAGATATGATTCTGCCTACATTCAGCCTAAGTATTAAAGAATGTCTGCAGCCAAAGGTAAGGCAAAGTGGAACTGAAGTAACATTTCCTACCTTATATAAAGTGCTGTTAAAACACAAAGAAGATTATTTTGTGATAGACTTTAAAATCTCAGGGCTTATATTCAAAGTAACAGAAGCATGAGAGAAGCCATATATATTAATGTTAAGAAGCTATAATGATAATAGCAAATTAACATTACAGTGCAGCATAATAAATTTATATATTGACAAAGACAGTTAGTAGGAAAACCATGCTAATCAGTTTAATGTTGTCTATACAGAAGAGATTAATATAGAGCAATACGGTGCATTCAAACCAAGGAGTTGCTAAAACAACTTGCATAATTTTGTTAATTTTCTTTTTCTTGTTTAGCAAGAAAACAGAAAACAAAGCTTATGGTATGTATCAAGCATAGCCAAACTCCACTCACTAATGAACTGCTGATATTTAACCTGCTCTTTTAGTTACCATGCCTCTAGCTAGGTATCCAGCTTTGCCAGTGATTTATCTTCTTGGCAGTACACCTTGTCCTGCTGTTACAATGCTGCCTCCTGCAAGCAGGAAATGCACAGAAACTCTCACTTCTGTGGAGATAATTACAGCATTTCAGCCTCCAGAGCAACTAATCAATGTTCTACTAGTTTTCTGGAGCACTCAATTCTTTTTTAAAAAATGGAAAAATAATAGAAAGAAAAAGAAAAATCGCAGTACATGAAATAGTTTCAGAACTTTTATACATTAACAGAAAGCACTTAAATAATTCAGAAAGAACTATTATTGAATGCACTGGATTTTTATGGAAATACTGTGGTTTTCTTAATTATTTATCATTGCACTGCACATACACACATGGTGATATAAAAATCCAAACCAACAATATCTCATGATCATTACCACTATATTTATCTTATTCTGAAAAAAAAAATCCTATTTTTTTACCTAATCTTTAAAGTAATATTAAAATGCAGCTCTAAAATGCAGTACTACATCCTTTGCTACAAAATTAGTTCACGCTTTTCCTACAAATAGTATGAAATTAAAATATGTTGATTCATGCATTTCTGCATAATTGCAAGTTTAGGAGCTTGAACTATGCTTATTTACAGGAGTAGTACCGTATGTGTGCTTATATTGCTTGATAGTTACAAGCTAGCGCTCAATGCCTGGTAGCACCAAATACAATCCATGCCTGCAGAGAACTGGTGATTTGAGCTGGCTAAAATAAGAACATCCTCTTTCTAGACCACAGTTCTGAATGGGCCAGAGAAGTAAGATATAAAATATTGGAGAAGAAAAAATTAGGTTATATAGGGAAACCTCCCATTCTTTCTGCTTGCCGTAGAAATTGGGATGTACTCTCTTCCTCTTTTCATTCTCTATTTTTGTTACCACTGTGGCAGACCATATCCATCCAATTCATGCCACCAATGGCTATGGCAAATAAGGTGTCTAGGTTTGGGGGGACATTGTTAGTAATGGGAAGAGGAGAGGTAATGAAGATACTGTGATTTCCTGCTTCAGCAGAACAGAACCTCTGACTCTCAGATGATGCTGGAAAGCCAGCACATCCCCAGTTAGGTTGGAAAGGAACTAAATCACAAAGGTGAAATTGTCAAACTGCTACAAAGTGTGGCATGTCTTGTTGAGCTACCTGAAGTCAAAATGGAAGAGTAATTCTAAAACTGCAATAAATCAGACTTCACTAAGATCTATCACAGGTAGATTTCTAAAGATAGATTTCTATGCTGTTTGAATTGCAATAAATATAAGAGACATTTGCATAGGGCTGTCAAATTATGGGAAAGTCACATAATTGCAAAGATCATACAGGATACCCCTGACATCTGCAAGAACAGTAAATGCTTCCAATTAGGCAATTGGATCAGACATGTAGTGTTTAATTGGATGTCTTGTAAATCAGCAAGTAGAAAAATCTTTGATATGCACACCCTCCTCCAGGTTGTTATGGTACTCCAAATTAAGTATAATATATAAATATATAAAATATGTATAAAATATATACATTATATATATATAAAATATATAAAATATAGATATAAAATATAAACACTACTCCTTTGTTCTGACATTGATAATATTCTTATATAAAAAAACTCATTAGATCTCTGATGAAAACATATTCTATTCTGCCTTCCGTTTTATATGCATCAGCCCCAGTGATTTAAGTACTTGCCACCAAACTTGTGAAAATGAAAAGATTTTTAGCTTGGGAGACACGCACATGATTTTAAAAATATAACTTCCAGCAACTAAGGTATGATTTAAACCAAAATCCCTGACACGTTATGATGCCAGGTAGTCTACCCGCTTCTCAAGAAAGACGAGACCCTTGTATCCGACCTGCCTACCCTCCCTGGGCAGCTCGCTAAGTCGGAGGGTGCTCACCTAACTTATTCAGGGACCCCAAGAGCAGCACCAGGCCAATAGAGGTTAGGGAAACCAGTCTACCTGCTTCCCAAGGAAGATGAAACCCTTGTATCCAACCCACCTACCCTCCCTTAGGCAGCTTGCTAAGTTGGAGGGTGTTCGCTTAACCTATTCAGGAACCCCATGAGCAGCACATTAGGCCAAATCCCTGATATCAACTATGAAGTTTCTGGAAACTTATATATATAAGAAATTTTATTACATATACTCATGACAGGATACAGATTCAAGATAGCCAGTGATAGGGACTGACTGCGAGAACAGATTTGGTTTGCAATAATATACAATCAAAACTGATAGGTAATAATACTAAATAGCTAGCAAGATGTTAGTAGGTAAATGCATGTAACACAGAGCTCTTACCCAATAGGTGCCCCTATGGGGGAAGAAGAGAGGTCCAGCCCGTTGACTGATCCCAGACATTTCAATGGAGGGCTTCTCCCCAACATCTCCCTTCTCTCTTGCCAATTTATACTATTTCTTACTTTTAGGTGGAGCTTGAGTTACTCTAGTCATACATACCTTTCATACCTTTGTTAGGATTGGTGTGAATTTTCCTCGCTTTGGTTTAAAAGTATAGGCTAGAAAAATTTCAGAGCGCAAGCTCAGTGAGGGGTGGTCGCAGACTGGAGGGGGTATCTTTTGAGGTGGGTGTGTGTTTTAGTATAATGACTTTATAATGAGCAAAGTTCAGCTTCAGGGCACTATTTCACCATCACTGGTGGGGCAGCAGTTGCAATCCATCTTTCTTGATGGCAACTATGCAGTTATCTTCTTTATTCCTGATAACAGAGAAGAGCAGTGGTACCTCCGTACCATTCTAATCCCCATTTCAAGGATATTGCACCACATTTCTACAGTCCTTGTCTGTTCCAAGTGCACTCTGTTCCTGGGAGCAGAAACTGTGTCTCATCTCAAAGCTGCTCTAATATTACAGCCTCTGAGCTGAATCTTGTGAAATCATATTTTTCTGTTTTCCCGAACCTCTGTTATTTTCCTACAATCCCAAACTGAAATTTTCTATATCCCATCCAGAAGTCACAAAGTAGAAGATTCTGATAAGTAAACATTTTGGGAAAGGTAGAAACAGGTTAGAGATCCAAAATTTTGTTGCGGATCCAAGCTTGTTGCAACTGCAACAGGTAAAGATGTAGAATTGTTTGGACTGAACATTTTGTTACTCTGAAATTGCCTTGTAGGCAAAAAGGAACACAGCAAATAGCTGGAGCTGACAGTACCCAGAGGTCCTTGCCAGGAAGAGTACAAAATTCATAGTTCATCTTCAGTCATGGGTTTCTGTCAGCACCTTATGCCGCCTTGGCCCCCTTCCTTCTCACTGGCTCCCAGCCCCACTTCTGATGTGGACATAATTTATGACCACCTGCCCTATGACTGCCAAGTTTATCTGGCCTTGACCATCACGGAGGTTTGGCTCAGGAAAGACAATAGTCCTATGGTCATCAGGTTGCTGTTAGAGCAAGCTGGCACCAGCTCTGGCCCAGACAAACCCCACCAAATGCTGAGCATTGCCCCAGCAGCCCAAGGTGACGTCTTGCCACCATTTTCTAGTACTGACAGAATCCCATTTACTGACCAATCATTTACAGTCATTAAATGAGATCAAGTTATGCCATTTGTATGAAAATTTGGCCTTGAATTTTCTTTGAATTCAGAGCTGTTTGTGTACAATTTTATGCTGTGTGTCAAGATATGTCAACAATAATAAACACTGATGCTGCCTGCATTTATTTGCACTTCTTTGACAGAAACTTTATCTTGTAGAAGGCTCAAGTGATTGTTGACCTCTTCCATAATGCTCTGCTGCCTCTCTAATCCTGCCTGCACTGAGTACTCTTTCTTCACTAGAAAGGTTATTTAAGCCTAACTTGTAATGTATTCTCTTTTTCAATCCAATGGTTTGATAAATCATTTCAGCACCAAAACCACAATGCTCCAGATTAATGAAATGCACAAAGTTTATTCTTAGCCTGCTCACAAATAATGTGAGAGTCAGTCTGTGGGATACAGATGGCCATACATTTTGACCTTGAAATAACACACAAGAATGCAGTGCCCTGAGCTACCACACTTTGCATCAGAGCTCCTTCCTCTCTGTTAAATGTTTTGAAAGCTTGTGATAATTTAGAATCTTACTGCGCAAGAGACAAGGAAGGATGTGAAAATACACTTGTTTTTCAGGATGATGTAAGTTGAGGCTGTGAAAAGGTATATGAATTTTTAAAATTGCACTCATATAAATTCATCTTTCAAAATGGAGGCAAAGACATTTGAGAAACTAATATTTCTCAAGCTAGACACAGAGCCAAGTTCAATTCTTTAAAATAATTTGTGAATTCTGTCAACTTATATAGGGCAATAAATGAAACTGCTTTCTGCTTTTGCTAATCTGAGATGATGTAAAATGCTGAGAAAAGACTAATTTATAGAGAATACTGAGAATACTAATTTGTACAGGGAAAAGAGAAGCATCCTACTTATCTAAAAGAATGAGCAGCTACTGTATCATCCATTGAGTAGCTATAAATAATTGGTCATATTTAGTACTTACTTAACCTCTGAGATAATCTTAGTTTTATGAAAATGCCTGCTGGTCTCCTTTGTGCTCCTCCCTTCTGATACGTACAAAACAGAATAAGAAACATATTGAAGAAGATAAAAAAGACCTTTAGGTAGAAGTTTAGCACAGGTTGATCCCTATATTATAAGGATGTTAAAATGAGGCAGAGTGAGGATCTCTTTTCCTTGCAAATTGACTACTCTATTGTTCTAACTCTTGTTGAATGTGAGGAAAGCTGTGTATACATAAGTAGGCAATGAAGAAGAAGCAGGCAGTGTCTACCCTATTATCCAATAAGCAATAACTGAAGAAGGGGAAAGAAGGAAGCTAATGACTTCTGGCACCAATAGGAAGGCTCCTGCCCCACCTTATGGGTTAAAACTGCAAAACAGGTGCATGGCCCTCAAAAATGAAGGGGACATAGACATGCCTACAAGCAAGGAACCTGGACCACCAAACCCTAAGCCGTGCAAAGGCTACTGGAAAGAAATGGTAAGTCATTGTAATGCATGACATTCTATTGCAGTAGACAGGGGTCACCCATCCATCAACCGGACCACTGATTTAGAGTGGTTTGCGGCCTTCTTGAGCCAGAATCCAAGATCTTGTAGAGTGACTGCCAAAGTTTATTTGGCCCTTTCACTGCTACCCTGTGCTGTTAATTCATGTGGGCACAAATGGTACTACCAGGAGAAACCTGAACAGTATCAAAAGTGACTACAGAGCTCTTGGGCTAATGGGGGACCAGATGGCCTTTTCCTTAATCCTGACAGTGAAAGGAAAGGTGAAGAGAAGGGCATTATTAAGACAAGTCAGTAATTGGCTGCAGAACTGGTGTTGGTACTGTTTGCAAATCTGTCTGCTTGGGGGAGGTGGGATTCATCTCAATAAGCAGGGTACAGTTATTTTCACCAGTGAGATGAATGACATGATAAGGAAAGCTTTAAACTAAGAATGATGGGAGAAGGAGAGAGTAATAAGCAGTCCTTTGAAGGAGTAGCAGGCAGGATTACTGAGCAAAGAGATGATGTGATAGAAAGAAACACAAAATCAACAAACTGGGGCTGAGCACCTCCAGTCCAGTACGTACTTGCATGTAAGCAAGGAAGTGCCTACAAGGTGCCATTATGAAGAAGTTCCCAAAGCTCCTCCAGGAAGTCAACATCCTGGGATGCCTCTCTAAAGTGCTGGTACACTAAAGCAGGGAGTAGGGGGGATAAACATGAGTTTATGTGTGCAGTTGCAGGGATGGCTTTCAAGATTGGAATGCTGCAATGGGATCACAGAGACATGTTGGATGGCTCTCATGACTGGAGTTGCAATGAAGCATGTTGGAGGAGGTTATCTTTCCTTTTTTCCTCAGCACTGGTGAAGGCACAATTGGAGTACTGTGATCAGTTCTGAACTCCACAACAGAGCCATTGACATACAGGAGAGAGTCCAGCAAATGGCCACTAAGATGATTTAAGGGACTGGAGCATCTCTCGTGATGAAAGGCTGACAGCTGTGATTGTTCAGACATTGTTCAACCTGGAGAAAAGAAGGATCAGATTGGATCTTAGAAAGCATAGAATAGTTTGGGTTACATGGGACCTTTAAAAGTCATCAAGTCCAACCCCCCTGCAATGAGCTGGGGCATCTTCAGCTAGATCAGATTGCTCAGAGCCCCATCCAGCCTCACCTTGAATAGTTCCATCTTGTAATAATGTATAAATACCTGAAGGGAGGGTATAAAGAAGACAAAGCCTGATGTTTTTCAGTGGTGCCAGGTGGCAGAACAAGACTCAACGAGTACAATTATACAGATAGCGACACTGGGCTAAAACCCAAACCTCCTATCTATACATTGAAACTGCATATTTATGTAGAGAAGAAATAGTAGCAAAACATATCTTTAGAAAGGAACAAACATTTAAAAAGATATATCATAAAGTATGCTGAGACTAATATTGTACATCAAGGAAAAAAATGGTTAGAATTAGCATTTATCTTTTGTTCCAAAACACAACCAAACTTTCCTTGCTCACTAATTATGTTCTTGATGAAAATAATATATCTCTTTATATGGGAACCAAATGTCATACTAAAAGTTATGAAGGGCAATCTGGACCTACCATTTAAATTAGTTGCGTGGCAGAATAAGCAAGGGTGGATTAAGAGTTTTAATAGAAACACCTTGGAAACATGAGGACAGAACTAATGAAAGTACTGTTTTGTTTGAGATATTCAATGACATAATATGTGTTTCACATCATTTGCAGCCTGTACCGGCTGATATCCTGGGAATGAAAAATGCATTCGGCTGTTAAAGGTATCAATTTAGAACTGTTTCCCCACTTGGAAAGGAAAATCTATACCCTGAGACACACTGTAGGACAAAAATACTGATGAAGTACACTGCATTCATATTCAACCAACAGTCAAATATATTTCATAATGAAAAGTACATTTATTTTAGCTGTAGAAACGAACTCATCTCAGGATAAAAAACTGCAGTGGAATGCCTTGCCCATCATTAATTCCATTTGGAACAGGCAGAACTATATATATGACTTCCAAAGGCAATTTAAACCATAGATTTAGGACATAGCTGCATTCCAGTCAACTTCCGTATTTCATCAAAACCTCTCATCCTCAGTGATGCAAGCCAGCATTATAGCTCATGGTCTAAGAACAATTATTTTTAAAATGCTATCTTCAAAAGTTATTTTATCCTGTGCTATTCAGCTAGCATACTCTGGAAAATTTACTGAGGTGGAGGGAATTATAAGGGTAAGATAGTTGTTTATTCATTTTTTCCTTACCAGTTCAAGTTGCGGATGTGGTTAAAAGCAAGCATCATAACTAGAAGCCTTGTCAGTTAGTATAAAAATAGACACACATTGACATTTGTTGACACTTGTACTTCATTTTCTAAGTGTCATGGGTTAAACCTGTTAGGCAGCTTCACCCTATGAGAGCTGCTCATTCACCCTTCCCCTGAACGATGGGAGAGACAAATGGAAGGGTAAAAGTGCAAAAACGTATGGGTTGAGAAAATAGACGGTTTAATATGTACAGAAAAACAGATGGTTTAATATGTATAGAAAAAGCTATGCATCCAAGAGAATTAATTCATTCACTACTTCTCATTGGCAGGCAGGTGTTCAGTCATGTCCAGGAAAGCAGGGCTCCATGACAAGCAGCAATTACTTAAGAAGACAACTGAAAAGTTCCAAATATCCTTCCCCTTCCTTCCTCTTTCCTCACCTTCTATTGGTGAGCATGATATCATATGGTATGTGGCACCCCTTGCGTCAGTTGGGGTCATTTGGCATGACCTATTTTCCTGGGTTCAGCAGTAGCAGTCATTTTTTCCCTTCTTTGTAGATGGTGCAGTGCCGTGGTTTTGACTTTTAGCCTGGGAACAGCGCTGATAACATCAGTGTTTTTAGTTACTGCTCAAATGTTTAGTCTGACCAAAGACTTTCTGAGTCTCATGCTCTGCCAGGGAGGAGGGGAAGCTGGGAGGAAGCAGAGACAGGACACCTGATCCAGACTAACCAAAGAGGTATTCCATACCACAACACATCATGCCCAGTGTATAAAATAGGGGCAGTTACCTGGAAGGGCTAGATCGCTGCTTGGTTCGGGCTGAGTATCGGAGGAGGGAGTGAGCGAGTGGCTGCTTGGCTCTGAGTTACCGGCTGGGCTTAAACCACAACAATTATCAATATTGTTTCCAGCCCAAAACCAAATCATAGCCACACACTAGGTACCATGATGAAAATTAACTCTATCCCAGCCAAAACCAGTACACTGATACGCATTTTTGCTTGCCTCACACCCCCAGATGTACTTCAGAGAATTAGAAATCTGACTCCTACTAGCTATAAGTATCTTCACTACAAGGTTGAGGTTAAAGAATGTCTTTTTCAATATGTCAAAAAATTGTGTTTTGTAGTATTTCCTGTTGCACATCAGGCTCTCTAGTAATTAAATTTTTGTTTCTACCAACTGTATCCACTAAATCTTTTGAATTCTGTATCTCTGTTAGGGCTCGAGCTACATAACGTATATCATTGAGAAAAACACGATGCAGAATTTTCATTATATTTAAAGGCCATATATATCTTTTGATCTTTTGTCTCTTACAGTATATTTTGGTACAGAACGAGACATGTTAGAGACCAAATGACCATAATATAAATTCAGGATGTGGGCAGACAACTTGCAAAGAAGCTATCTTTGCAATATCAATAAAGACCATGTATGCTTAGCATAATAATAAAAGCCTGATTCAGCTTCCTTGAAAGTTGATACAGAATCATAGAACCATAGAATCAACTAGGTTGGAAAAGACCTTCAAAAGCATCAAGTCCAACCGTTATCCCAGGACAGCCAAGACCATCACTAAACTGGTGGCCTCATCTACATGATTTTTGAACACTTCCAAGGGCAGTGATTCTACACTTCCATGGGAAGCCTGTTCCAATACCTGATCACACTCTCTGTGAAGAAGTTTTTTCTAATACCTAAAAATTTTTCACTGACTCCCACAAGAACTGAATTACATCTTCCCCTACCATAGTTCTTACTCATGAGGGCAGATTCTTTGGAAAGGAAAATAAAGATTACTCATAAGTGAGAATTTAAGGAGTTCACTAAAACAGATAATAATTTTCTAGATTAGAGCATTATCTAAATGCAGCAATCTGCAAAAATAATGTCACGACAATGCTATTGTAGGTTGTCATTAAATTAATCTTCTTGAAATTTTATGCAGGAAAAACAAACAGAGAGAGCATGAAGAAGCTTATCTTGCATACCACTACCAATGCAAAATTAAAGTGACAGTAACTTAACCTGTCACTGATTTTTGCTGAGCAGTAGAGATAGAATCATAGAATAGTAAGGGTTGGAAAGGACCTTAAGATCATCTAGTCCCAAACCCCCTCCCATGGGCAGGGACACCTCAAGCTAATTTTTTCCTTATATCCAATCTAAACTTCCTCTGTTTAAGTTTTAACCCGTAGAATAATATATATAATATAACCTTGATTCATGATGGAGTCCCATTTTTTGTTTTGTGTCCTGGATTCAGCAGTAGTAGTCATTTTTCTCCTTCTTTGTAGCTGGTGCAGTGCTGTGCTTTTGAGCTTCAGGCTGGGACCAGCACAGATAACACCAATGTTTTTAGTTATTGCTAAGTAATGATTACTCTGACCAAGGACTTTCTGAGTCTCATGCTCTGCCAGGGAGGAAGGGAAGCCGGGAGGAAGGGAAGCCAGGAGGAAGCAGAGACAGGACACTTGACCCAAACTAGCCAAAGAGGTATTCCATACCACCGCATGTCATGCCCGGTATATAGACTAGGGAAAGTTCCCCGGAAGGGCAAGATTACTGGAGGGAGGGGGCTGGGTACTTGTGAGTCATGAGAGATTGTATTCTCTTCTCCTGTTATTTCCCTTGTCATTTTTTATTATTGGTGGTAGCAGCAGTGGTTTGTGTTATACCTTAGTTACTGGAGTGTTCTTATTTCAACTCATGGGAGTTGCATTCTTTTGATTCTCCTCCCCAATACCTCCAGGAGTGGGGGGGAGGAAGGGAGAGAGTGAGTGAGAGACTGCGTGGCTGGACTTAAACCACAACAGGGATATATATAATTGAAGTGCTTAGCAATTGCACATTTTTTTTTCCCCTCCTTGGGTGGTCAACCCATGAAGGAGACATTCCCTTAAGTTCTCAGCCCCCCCACCAGAATGTTTACAGCATCATTTGAGAGTTCTGAAGGTTTTGAATGGCCTTTAGGTACCCTTGAGACCTGCCTGCTGATTGTGATGGGGATCACCATGTTGGCACGCATGCAGAGTGTGTTTTACCCATGACCATTTTGTCTGACCTTAAGAGTTAAGCAGAGTCGTGTTTGGGTCTTGTCTAGGGTTAGACAGTGATATAGGAGGACCAAGAGATTTTCCCTGAGGCTGGACAGTCACGAGTGGTAGGGTGTGTGGGATAGTATGGGCAAGTATCTAGGCCCGTGAGCCCCTCCAGTGCTTTGGAATTTCACTGTGGAACAAGTGCAAAATCCAGAAAAATTAGTAAAACATTTAAATGAGGTGTGTTGTCATTCTGATCGTACCAAAGAGGGGCAAATCAACACTCTGGGGCTTGGCCTTTGCTTACAGAGCCCTGTTCAACACTATCCAGCACCTTCAAAAGGAAAAAAAATGTCCTTGAATCTGATGGCAAGCAACAGACAGTGCAGCTACTCCAGCTCCAAGCGCAGCAGCTACACCAGCCCCAGCGACAAGTACAGAGAGTGAGACTAACAGTAGACTATTGTGGCCTGAATGAAGTCACACCACCACTGAGTGCTGCTGTACTGGACATGCTAGAACTTCAGTATAAACTAGAGTCAAAGGCAGCCAAGTGGTATGCCACAAATGATATTGCCAATGCATTTTTCTCGATTCCTTTGGCAGCAGAGTGCAGGCCACAGTTCAGTTTTACTTGGAGGGGCGTTCAGTAAACTTGGCAACGACTGCCCCAGAGGTGGAAATGCAGCCCTACCATCTGCCATGGACTGATCCAGACTGCACTGGAACAGGGGCAAGCTCCAGAACACCTACAATATATTGATGACATTATCGTGTGGGGTGATACAGCAGAAGAAGTCTTTGAGAAGGGGAGGAAAATAATCCAAAT
>WYDI02023425.1:0-14267 GCA_009867235.2 Psittacus erithacus | reverse complement strand
GTCAGGTGTCCTGTCTCTGCTTCCTCCTGGCTTTCCCTCCTCCCTGGCAGAGCATGAGGCTCAGAAAGTCCTTGGTCGGAGTAAACATTACTGAGCAGCAACTAAAACCATCAGTGTTATCAGCATTGTTCCCAGGCTGAAAGTCAAAACTGCAGCCCTGCACCAGCTACTAAGGAAGAGAAAAAACGGCTGCTGCTGCTGAACCCAGGACAGCTTTATAAACAAAGTATCGTCAGTTCTCTTTCCATTAGGGAAGACTTTCTTTACTCAGGGTCTTGGTCAATAGGCGTGTTTCCTTTTGTTCCCTGGACAAAATGCTGGTTGCATGTCTTAATGGTTAATATTCTGAAATATTTTCATTTTAAGAAGTAGTACTTGTGTGCTGAAAACCTTTTAACCCAAACACCTATTGTTTAGGTAAGTAATACACATGATTAACAAGTTACTGACAAGAAAAAAGGCATCTATAGATCAGGATTTTTGAACTGCAATGCCTACTGGTATTCCCTGCTTCACCTGCGCTAGATCAGTTTTCTTTTCCGTACCCTGGAAGGTTGGTTAGAGCTGAGTGAACAAGGATATGGAAGAGTTGAGGATTAATAAGTAGAGTCTCTTACTCTCTTTTCTGTCACTGGTTAGTGTCAGAACCTTTGTCTATGTCCACTGTTAGTAATAAGAAAAAAACTCTATTAACTTTTTCCCTATATGGAAGTATATGTTCAAATTAAGTTCTTCTAGCATATGAAAAAATAATTATCAGGTGAATCTAAATTTTATTGTTAATCAGTGTATTTTTTTTCTTAGATAGCGTGCCCTCTTTAATTATAAATGCACAAAAAAATCATGGACTTATACAGTGCTTTCATTAAGATTTAGGTGCAATTAAAGGTGACAGTGACCTTTCAAAGATTAAATGCTTTGTAGAGTTGCATAATTGTTAGCTACTGGTTGTCTAAAAAGTAATTTACTGAATGCTCAGCATTAAATGAGATGGTGTTCTAGAAAGCATTCCTGTGTCATATACCTCAGCACATGAAAATTTCCAAAAGACTTTAATTTACTTTCAATTCACGCTTCATCCAATACTGCGAAGTTATGTTTATATGGTAGAAGAGGGTGTGTTCACATATCTGGCTAAACTTCCTTCTCTCAATATCAAGGGCTTGAAGCATGTAATGGACAGAGTACACATCAGACACATCAGAGATCCAGAAGAACGCATTGGCAGCTAGCTTCTGCTGACTTATATACTGTAGGAGTATACATATCTGCTTCTGTCTGTCCAGTATGTATAAGGTGAAGGAAAGGAAGAACTGGCGATAGTATCTGCAGACAGCTCCTGAAGGCACTGGTGGATGAGCTTCTGTTCCTTACTTTAAAGATACATGCCATTTCTCTTGCTACTTAGCTTTAGTTAGTTCAAAAGCCATTAGGTATTCCTGGCAAGACAGTACTACTGGGTGAAAGTATATTGTCTTGTCTTGCCACTGAGATAGTAGCATTCTCACAAAGGAACACAACTGATAAAATGCTGGGAAACGCCCAAGTTAATGTCACACAAGCAACAAATGTATCTTTTTGGTTAGACATATACTGCAGTCTTAATTCTGTTGCCGTTTCTTCCACAGAGCTCTTCACTCAGCACACAGAATGGACATTCCTCTCTTGTATCTAATCAGTAATTTGTTTTCTCTGTACTGCTCAGTACAGTCTTACATCTTTAATTATACAGCAGCAGACAGTTAAACTAAATTTCTTATCTGCTTTAATATGTATTTATTCCCTGTAGATTTTGAGAATTCTACAAATGGTAACTAATTTACACTCTCACACATAGTCCCTCTACATGATGAGTGTTGTTTTGCAGACAGAAAATGATTCTGCAGACGAATGGAAACAAAACAATTTTTCATTAAATTTGGCTGTCCAGTTAAAGGATTGGATTTTTCATGTTTCACATTGCAAACCATTTATACATTCAATTCATTTTTATTTCAGTTTATCTGAAAATATTTAGCATGTTCCCAAAGCAGAGCTCAGGTTTTCAAGAGCTCAGGAGAGCACAAATACACTCAGTGCCAAATAGGATTTTGCTGAAGTTATCCAAGATCCGTGGTCCAGCATAAGCATTATAAGCATTATATTTCTTTTCTTACGTTCAGTCTCCCTAGTTCATTCATTCAGGTCTTTCAGTCTCCCCTGAAAATGAACAAGATTTACACAAGCAATAGTCTCATGACACTGGTTCATTCGCAGGGCAGGTCTGTCCTATACTTCCTCATTGAATAAGCTTGATGCCATCTGGTCCTCACATTTTCTCAAAGCAAGGTAAACTACACAGGTGTCATTCCTGACAGATTTATCTAATTCTGGTTGCAAAGACAATCATTAAGATTCAATAAATTTCTTCAACAATTTATTTTAATGCTTCATTACCTTTATTATTAGAAAGTCTTCCTAGCATCTAATCTGAAACTTTTCTGCAGCAATTTAAGTCAATTATTTCATGTAACATTTGTCATGATGTTCTTTTCGGGTATCTTTCAGGTGCCTTTTACTTATTTGACAGCTGTTATTTGAATCCTCTTTTCTCAAGACTGAACAGATCTTCTCCTTGAGCTTTTCTGGTCCTCTTCTTTTTTTTTCCTTTTTTTTTTTTTTTTTCCTTTTTCAGTTCAATTCTGTCTTATTGGAAACCCTGTTCACAAAGCTGGACTAAAGGTGCTCTATTTTAAGTATTGCCAGATCTGTGTTAAATTATTTGACATGTTTTATAGGTTGCAGTCCTGTTTATTTATCCTGGTATGTTAATGTTTTTAAACTCCATTCAGTTATTCATAATGATGACTAGATTTTTATTTTTTCGATTGAAATGAATGTCTAGCCAGTTGTTCCATAGCTTGTATTTTGAACGTGATTATTATAATCTATCTAACAGTAGAACGTGGCTATATTCTATATTTAAATACATTATATTTTTAGCCTATTGTGTTGAGTGTTTTATTATATTCCTATCTTCTAAAGTTGTTCCAGCCTCTTCTCTCCTTAGTAGTATATCTTTTATTTCATGTTCTAAGCCATTAACGAAAAGACAGACCAATTCCAGGGTTGTGACTTACCCTTGTGAAAGTCCACTCAGTGCAGCTTTCCATTTTAAACTTTTAAGTGAGCCTTGATCACTATTCCCTGAGGATTACATTCAGCTAGTTTGGTACTCATCTTACAGTATAAGCACACAAATAGCATACTTTGCAGTATGGCTTACCAGGTTGGAATGTAAAGGAGTGTGACGTGCCTTGGTAAAATCAAGGTACTTGCAATCTGGTATATCTGTGTTTCCTAGAAGTTTGTCCATAGAATGAAACTAGAACTCTTATGATTTGCCTAATAAAATCCCATAGCATAGTCCATCTCTTTCCAGGTGCCCAGAAATCAAAAGCTGTTTTTTTTCTCTGTAATGTCTGAGATCAGCTTTTCCTTCCTTTTTTTAATTTTCTTCATCTTTCATTCATTTCCAGTCCAATAGTGTGTTTTCTGTCCTTCACAGTTTCTCAATGGCTTCGAGTATGCCTAGCCAGCTCAAATGTTCAAGGATATAAATATCAAATTCAGCTGATTTGAAAACTTCTAGACTGTACAAATATTCTGTGAATACTCTTTCTTGCTCAACATGGAGATTTTACCTCACTGTATACGTGACACTTGTGCTGACATCCTACTCCTTTTTATAGATCATTCCTATGTATTTGAAGTCATCAGAAGCTTTTCCCAAGTCACAGGTTTTTTCAGTGTCCTCCCCATATATTAATGTCATGCAAAGTGTCATCATATTTGAAAAATTAGTTGTTCATGGGAGGATGATTTGGGGTTTTTCTAAAGGTAACCATGTATATATGGAAATATGTGATATTCAGCTGGAACTTAGTGAATATCACACCAAATATTACAAATATCACACCATACTACAAACACAAGTGAAGTTGGGATTGTTTAGACCTTCATGTAATAAATAAAGTGTATCCTGACCGTGTATTCATGCCAATCAAATGCACACAAAAATAATAGTACTTTCCGCTTGTATTTTTATTTTTTCATTATATGCTATGGAAGACTAAGTGTTGTTTTATTTCAATTTGGGAGCAAAACTAGGCTCTATATGGATAATATGCAGAGATCTGTTGGAAACCCTTGACAGGTAGCTACTTTGGAATGGAAGGTGGCAAAGGTTAATAAAATATATCACTGTCATTTAATCTTTCCAACTCTACAACAGTACTAAGAGCAGAGCTCATGTATATCAAAATAGCATACAGTGTTATTATTTCAGAAATGTAACTGTTCTCATCTTTAATAACAGTAAAGCTGCAAGAGTCCTGTCTAAAGATGATGTACATGTTTTTGCCACAGATTTTAATTGCTTGTCTCTAGTTCACTAAACAACTACCTTGGGCAAATGTTGAAGAATATCAAGTCCATTTAAGACCGAACAGGTTTTCAGACAGGCAGAATATGAGTAAAGAAATTGCATTTTTCTATGGGATGCTTGACAGTACATAAATGAAGAATTTTTCATGTTGAAATATATTGCCAAGAGACCCTGACATGGTGCATATTCTTTGTCTGTAATGAAATGATTTATTCCTTTTTTAAGCATTTTGCAGCATATTGCTCTGAAGTCAGAAATACTTACTCTTCTGTCTTGAAACAAAATGTGTGAAAATTCCAAGAGTTGAGGCATTCTTAGACTCAAATGTACAAATGAGGCATGGTGAAACTCCAGGGTAGAAAACTAGTATGCTAAGAAAAAAGGGAATTCAAGATCAGAAGGAAAAAATCTAGATAAATTCAGAAGTAAAATGGTACTTTTTCATGCATATAAAGGATTGTGATGAAAGTAGCACAAGCAGTTAACAGTTTATAAAACCAGCATAAATAAGGAATATTGTGAAATACAACAGTTGAGTTTCTTGAAAAATTCATGGTGTTTTCCCCATATAGAAAAGTCACTAATAAAGACAAATAAATTGGAATTACTTTATTCCTGTACATAACATAATTAATGTATTTTTCTGCTCTTTAAACACTTCAGATATTTCCATGATAAAACAAATTGTTTCATCACTGTTCCAAACACTCTCCTTTATGCTCATTGTGTCCTCAGATACTGTATGCCACAGATTCCTTTCTCTGTGGAGTTTTTCAGGTTGTTGCTTGCTCTTCTGCCAGTTTGAGAGTAATGTTGCGGGAAGTCTGGCCCACCTTTATTTAGCTGAGCTGCATTTTCCGTATCGCAGTGCATTGTTTGTTTGGACAATAGGCGCAAGAGGTTTGAACCAGAGTTATATTCCTGGTGTCATTAACTGCTGATGCAAAATTCTCAAAACAGCATCTTGTTTCATTTCTGACTTACACAAGCATCAGGATTTTGCTTTGTTTCTGGAGACAAGGAATCTATCTCTGCTGCCTTCCTGTCCATAAAATGAGTTCAGTAAGTGTAAAATGTTGTCATACCTGTGAATGGGAGTACTGATTTGGAAGTGTTATGTGCTGACACTGTACTCACTAACTTCAGTATCAGTGCCTATGGCAGGCGTCGTGCATTATGTTTTTCATAACATGTAAAAAAGGGTAATGTTACTTGCAAATACGACTGAGTAGACAACTTTAAAGAAAAATAAACCCGAAGGACTAAGCTTACAGCTCATCATTAGCTGGAGCAGCTTTGAAGTATTTACTAGTTTCTTCAGCAACATTTGAGTGAAGCAAAATAGAAGCACTGGATTTTGTAAAAAAAAATAATGTCTCAAGGAAAGGATTAAAGAAATCTTAAAAAAAAATTAAAAAGTGTTCCTTCATATTCTCCATATTCACTTCATATTCTGATCTCAGTAAAATAAACCTGAAAAAATTCTCAGACCTTAAACAAGGGAGGATATCTCTTTTTAACAGAAATACCTATTAAATTTGCATTTGTGATCCATTCTACTAACTATGAAGATCGTTTCAGGTATTAAAATATGAATTGTCATGCACTGCCTGGAAAGAGGTCTGCTGGGCATTATGGATAATGCAGGTACTCTTGTCCAGCCAGGTTAGTTGTGCAGGGATACAAAAGGTATTAATTTTTTTCATAGTCAACATAGGCAGAGCTGTCTGCTTTGCTTCAGTTTTCTGGTCCTTTAAGAGATACTGTTGCTCTTCATATAGGTTTCAGTTGGAGCAGATCTGCTGTTTTGTTGTGATTTTTTTTTAGATTCTTTTAGCTTTGTTGTCCTTAAACCATGCCTTTTCAGCAAAAGGTAGCACAGTCAGAACTGAACTACAATGATGATTTTATGTAAATACACAAAATTTGAGGTATTCTTTCCTTTCCTAAAATGTCTTTCTTTTGGTATTGCCAGTGGTGCAAAAAGGTATTTCAATACAGTGATGGAGTACAACTTGTGCTAGGTAGAGAGCTGCATGACAGTGTTACAGGGTTAGAAGTCTGACTGCATGAAAGGTGGATATAGTTCTGTAAATTCACAGTGTTCTGTGATCTCTGGTCTGCATACTTGCGGAAACCTCAGGTGCAGTCTTTCAGGAGGCTCCTTTATTCCTACATAGCTACAATACTCCTCCTCCCTTCTTCTCTCTGCTCTCCTCCCTTTCCCCCCCCTCCAATTTAAGGAGAGACAGAGCAACTTCAACTTTAGGGTTTGCCAGAAATACTGATAATTGTATGATGGAATTGCAGTAAACAGAAGTTAGATTCCCAAACATAAGATGAGTCAGGGAATATGAGGTGCAAAGTCTGGGGAGATTGGTTTTTTGAAGTGTTGAGATGCATAGAATCTCAACTTAGTATTTTTGTTACTTGAACTGGTTTTCTGACTCCTACACTTACCTAAATGAGACATCTTTTGTTCAAGGATGAAGTGTTCTTCATAACTGTCTCCTCCTGTCCTTTTCTGAAAAAGCTCTTTGTAGATATTTGACATTTTTTCTCCTCCCCACTTTGTTTTGGATTGTGTTTTTCCTAATATTATGTTGACAAAACAAGAATTTTTCTTTTGGAATAAATTCAGCTTTTCAGTAAGAATTACAATGCTTGCAGCAATGTTATTTTCTGTGTATGTGGTCTTTAACTGTTATTTTTATATGCTTGAAACAACAATTCCATTTCGTGGTTAGATTTAATTATTATATGGTTTCTGAATTGGGGCTGTAGGATAAACAGATCACAGCCATACAAATTAAATCTGGTTTTATATTGGGAAAAGCTATCTGTCGCTGTGCAGAATTACATCAGGCAAAGCTTTCTATTTTATGTATTATGCTTTTTGCTGCTGTCATCTTAAAGGTAGAAATTAAATGATAAATTCTGCAGCAATTCACTGTTAATTACTTTTTTTTTTTTAGTAATAATGATTTTTGTTGCCTTGTTTATTTGCTTATATAATACAAATAAAAAACAATGTAGTCTACTTCATTTAGCATGCATATTCAAATCAGTCTACCACCACAGGTGCATACATGCCTGAGTTGAGCCTGAAACTGTAGCCAGGTTAGGGAACAACAACTTTGTAGCTTTATCTAATCTAGTTCTTGATACAAAGATAGCATATACTGTGGAAAAATTCTCCTATCATCTGTGTCAGCAGAGAATTAAGCGCTTCATGAAAGATTGCTTCAAAATACTTAAAGACCTATAATTTTTATTATAAAAGATGTTTATGTTAATGATAGTCATTCTCTCTCCTTACAGTGCAAATTAGACTATCAAGCCTGTGTCTCAGGAAAACAGATCTCCGTGAAATGCAAAGGACGTTGCCCTTGCCCTCCTGACAAATCCACAAGTGCAGGCAGAAATTATAGGAGAGGTAAGTGATGGCAATTTGTACAATATTTTTAACAGCTTGTTTCTAGAAGGAAGTAAGATTTTTGCTGAAGAAGAGTGAAGTGATCGCAAACACTGATTATTGTTGAATAAAACCAACTTTATTTTGTTCAAGGATGTTTTCTTTGCCATGGGTTTTGAAATGTGCCTACAGTAAAATACTGCTGTATTTCTCAAGTGCAGCAATCGTAGTATGAGTTATTATTGTTCTTTTTTACTCTAATACTCCTCAAGCTGCTTATGGCTGTACTTAAGATAAAGAAAAGTACGTTCCTGGCTCCTCAATGTTTTCAACTGAATATTCAAGAAAATGAAGTGTGATAGAAAAAAAGGAAACTTGAAAGACCTTGTTACTGCTCAGAGGTGCAAGCAGTTGCACTTAAACTGTGGAACTATTAGTAAAGGCTGTCATATAAAACTGAGTTTCTTGTCTTTGAAAAGCTTTTGGTAGGAATCAGTCAGCTTCCTTTTGGACCATGCATGAGATTAGGCTGCTGGAAAATATAGTTGTTTTGCACTGCTTCTTAGCCATTGCAACTGGAGAAAAAAAACTGTGGCCAAGTGTATTTGTATTTAAGTGACTCCCAGATGTCTATGGAAAGTTGTTGTTAAACAAACATCTTTGCCATCTTTGGTGCTCCAGAATAGAGAGCTATCATGACATGAGGTTTTGGGCCACCATGGACCTGAATTTGCCAAGAACAGCATGACTGAGATGACCACTGCAAGCATTGAGCTGTGTAGAGACATATAAGTCAATTAAAACTACTCTGAAACAGTCCTTTAGGTAATTTTTTGGTCTTCAGCAGTATCATTGATTGTGTAATTAAATATTAATTGAATGTGTAATTAAATATTCCCTATGCTATAACGTCTCTGCAAAATAATACAGCCTTGAGATTTTTTTAAAGCATTAATTTACAATTTCATGTAGTGCCAATAAATAAATAGATCTGTCATCTGCTTATATTGCCAGCATGAATGAAAAACACTTGAAGACCCAGCCTTATGTGGTTAATGTGGCCCTTTTGATAACACAGGTAGTATAACATTAATGCAGTTGCAGTTTTCACTAGCAACAGTTTCTGCATCTTTGGCATAGATGTGGGGATATCTGCTTAACAGTGGGCATGAAATAAAATTAAAGTAATGAGCTGAGAAGCATCTCTATGAGTAGTAGGCCTGTCATTGTCCACTGTCAGTTTTTTAATGTGGTATCGTTTCCCTCTGTTTTTACCAAAATAAAATTATCGTTTTCTGTGCTGGGAGGTGTTTCACCTGATGCAGTTGGGTTTTGTCTTTGTGTATGTTCTTTCAAGCACATTCTGTTTTTGGTGCTCCTGTATTTAACACTGAAAACAACCAATAGACAAATTTTATTGGCTTCAACAAAATTGAATTGTTTTTAATTAGGAATTAACTCCTAGGAATGAACTCTTCTTGAAGATTTATACTACCAGGGGACCAAGATTACTTGTGCTTTGTTATGTAAAAGAGAAAGAGAAAAGATCCTGTATGGGTATAGGAATTAACACTATAATCCCATCCTGACAGATTGTCAGGGAAAGCAAAATACAGGGCTTTTCCACTACTACATTTTACTGCAACACTGAAATTTGAATATCATTTCTTTACAAGGCCAAAGGCCAGGAAACATGAGAAATGTGAGTGAGCTGAGTATCCCTGCTGAAATACCGTCCATTATAGTAACAGAATACAAAATTTGGTTTAACTTTTGTTTTCAGAATATGATCATATTCTTTAAATGGAACACCATGAAGTGTTCTAGGCTATATGTGCACATGTCAGTTATCTTGAATCCAAAAACAAAACGGCTAAGAGGTTGATCTGGAGCTAGCTGCGTAACTTAGTAAGAAAACAAATGAGAAAAAAAGGACACAATAAAATAAAGATCTCTCTTAATCATATTTTTGTTTTGGTTTTAGTTTTGAGACAGAAATGGGTAAAACTGTAAACTACAATAGGTGCTCCAGTAATTTTTCAAAAGAGAAGCGAAAGAAAAACAAACTTAGTGTATTGACATAAAAGAGGGGGAAAGTCTTGAGGCAGTGTTGGAGAGAAGGATCACCCAAAGTTAGAAATAAATGAGGATGGGAAGAGAGGGATGACTTAGGGAGTTGCTTAGAAGCCAAATGAGAAAGAAAGGAAAATCAGAAAGAATGGGAGGCACCATCACTTGTGATAGAGGTGTTAATTAAGAGACGAGTGAGGAAGCACTTGCAGGACCCTATCTTATTTTCCAGGCCTAGCCATTGCTCCATGTCCTATTTTCACCCTAATCTCCTTCAAGTATGTTCCAGGATTTGCTCTATCCAGGTCATACTTGCTAGCACAGTTGTGCATGTAGGGACTTCCCTGAGCTGGAATGTACAGGTCTTTATTTTCCTAAGCTCTTCTGAGTCTTTTTTTGCAGTGGTTTTGTGGAAGCAGAAACTAAGAAGGCTTCTGTATACTGCACATATTCTGAGACTGGGGAGACCTGTCTCATTGACAGTGTCTGGGTACTGTTTTGTGCTCCAAATAGTAGTTACAATCCTTTTGCTCTGAAACATACTGAGCCTTTGCTTATTGTAGAAGACTATGTTTTTTCTAGTTCTGCTGTTCAGTCTTATGGATAAGAGCAAATACACGTGATGCGAAGTGTAGGCTTACCAGTTGCATCACTGGGGAAAGGAGATGAGACCAGTCAATGAGGTAAATGCAGTTGTGCTTATTTTTAAGGACGCACAAAGTCCTGTTAACTTTAAGACTTACCTCTGCATGCCTCATCGTGTTTTACCTTATGGCAATTCAGATCACCCATCTCTCCACCCATCGCAGACTGCCCAGAAAACAAGCTCCAGATTAGTCCTCTTTCTGCTTCTTTTTGGGTATAAAGTATGCTTAGCTTCCGGTTTCAGCTATCTAAAATGAATAGGAACTTGTAGACCTGCAGTGAAGCTGAGCCTATTCTATAACTATAACAGGCAAGACAGAGTAAAGAAGAACCTGCAGTGCATCTGGATACTGGAATTTGTTTAAGAACAGATGAGAGCTTTTACTCAACTTGATTTCATCTCTTGCACCCACTCTCTCACCCACCCAGCACTGCATTCGCTAGATCTCAGCTTATCTTCCAGGTAGGGAGGTCACTGCTGACCTGGAGCAGTCAGGCAAAAAATCATGTTGGTTTCTGCCATGCAGCTGCATGCAGTGCCTCAGTGTTTCTGGCCGTGGTCCTTGGGAGTTCCCCCGCGTTCGGGTGAAAGCATCTCATTGATATTCAGGATCTCTCTTCGTTTCCAGTACCTTTCCATCAGCCAGGATCTTAAACATCTTCTTTCAGAGACCCCTTCTCCTTTCTAGAAAGCCATTCTTCTTCCAGGACCCATCCTTTCAGTCCCTACTACCCGCACTACCCTTGCCCCAATTTTCCTTATCTAAATAAATAGTCTGTACACAGCAACACAATGCATAATCAGTCTCCTGTAATTTCTGTTCTGTGTCACTTTATTTAATGAAGGATGCAGGAAATGCAACTTATATCAGAATTTACACAAGTCCATACCAGTTGCAGCTAGGAAGTAGCGGCCTTATGCTTGAGGATTCAAAGTTCAATTTTAAGACATTCACAGACCTACATACAACGGACTTACTTGTTAGTGTTCACATTAAAAACTGTTCTTTCACATACTGCAATAGCACATTCATTTGAAGTTTTGTTACATTTTTTTAGTAGTGTACAATTCACCAACCTACATCTATTCTTTCAGTAATTTAAAGTAAATTAAAGTAAAAAAAAATTAAATTACAAAGCTTTTAACAGTTGACTATTTTGACTTTATTTAAATCATGTTTCCTTTCAGCTAATTTGAGATTAAAATATTAACAGCAAAATTTCTTTGGGAAAACTTAGGTCACTTAATAAAAGAGAAGTAGAGGTGAAGGAGGTAAGGCTTTTCTGTTGGAATGTTTTCATGTCTCATTAGCAGATTTTAATTTTCCTTAATTTGTTCCCTTCAAAAAGATGGGGTTTAGAACAAAAATAGTTTTATTGAGTGCTCTTCTGTCATTTGGCACTTTTTCCTAATTTAAACTTATTTTTTTCTTCCGCTGCGTTTTCTAGTCCAGTGCTGATTCGTGTTTGACTTGTACTGAATTGTTTTGGAACCTCTGAATAGACACTCAAATGGACAAATTTGTGTACATATTGCCAGCATTCTTCAAAGAAAAAAAAAATCAAGTTTTAAAATCTGATTGAAAGAATGAGGTTGTGGGTGAGTTTTTTCAAGTTCTTAACTGATTTCAGGGCTTTGGTACAGGAATTTTACCATCTTACTAGAAAAAAAAAAAGAAAAAAAAAAAGAGCTATTGAATTTTGTAATCTTAATGGTTGGAGAACAGCAAGAACAAAAAGTTGAACAAACGTGTTCACAACTGAACTTTCTGCTTCAGAATAAGGTTTTATTTTGCAGGTTAATATATTCAAAATATTTTCTCAAGAGCATGAGCTTCTTTTGATGTTAAAGAACATCATTAATGACTGTTGCAGTTGCCTAGCAAACACAGTGATACCTTGGCATGATCCCAGAGGCACTTTCTTGCTTTTTAGTTTATTTAGTGTTGCTTTTGATATTTTGAGCTTGTAACAAAATGCATTCTCTATAGCAGTGTACTCGTATTCTGAAATAAGTGTTGACAATCCATTTACTCAACATGACATACTGGCTTGAAATCTGTTACAATTTAAATTTTTTGAGTATAAATTGAAATGGTCCTCATTCATAGATAGCAGATGTTGCTTTGTTCCTTGCATTTTATGTGATATAATTCAAAAGATGTGATAAAAACCTTTAGTGAATAAAGCTGTCCTCAGAAATGTTTTTAACAAGAGCCTCTAGATACATAACGGAAAGTTCGGGTTTTCTTTTCTTCAGCATGAACGAAAAGGGAAAAAAAAAAACCACCTCAAACCTATTATAAAGGTTACACAGACCTTTCTACTTCAGGGTTCAATTTAGTTCAGTGACTTTGGCCATTCTAATTATAGTGAAATTACTCTGAAAATATGTCTGACCCACTGTATAGTCTTACACCATATTGACCGCTGCTACTAACTGCAGTCTTCTGTTAATTTCTACAGAAGTTTAATAAGTATCTTGTTATATAAATGTGGAAAAATTATCCTGAATATCCTTTAGGCTCTACTAGTGAGAAAATTGTGTACCAATAAGCTTAATTAAGAGCTTGCTAGATGTGAACGCTTGAGTACATGCCTCACCAAATAAAGTCAGAATTTGATTTATGATGTTCATGGCCCAAGCTTTAGTTAGAAAAAAGATAAGAAAAAGAGGGAAAATCAGTATATTACATAATTGCCAAGCAATTTATTTTTGCATTAAATGGATGAAATGTGTTTACCTGTTTGTATGCGTTCATGTTAGGCCTGGCAAGCATTAAAATGTTACTTGGTTTAGTTTGCAAAGTGCATTTGCTTCTTAGTTTATATCTTGCACAGTCTAGAAGGCCAGGTTTATTAAGAGGTTTTGTTAATTTAGAAGGAGGAATGAATGCCAACAGCAAAATCCTCAGAGTTTTTAATATCAAAAAATACTAGTTCAGGACATTACAAGAAAAAAAAAATATGGACAAGTAAAAGTAATTTTGTGCTGTTATTTAATTCTCATGGTATAGGTCAAGAACCATGTTGGCTTTTTTCTGCATGAAGAAATAAGGTAATCTGGGGAATGAGAAATCAGGGCATAAAATGTTAACTGTGTTTACTTCTTAAATATCATTTAATGTAATATATATGTGGCTTATATATGTATAATCCCTTACATTTACCAGCTGACTGAAAAAGCAGTTCTCACTTATACGGGATACTGGTTAAGAAGTCAGGGTATGACTGTCATGAGCCAAGATTTGGATTCATCTGTAATCTCTTTCTATATGAAATTTACCTTGTTTCCAGTCTTAATATTTCCATGTATTTCTTTTTTACTAACATTGTACTAACTACATAGTTAGTACATAACATGTACATAACTACTAGCTGAGGTATATCAGATTAATGATCTTAGATGGGTAAATATTTCTTAGGACAGTAAATGTTTGTGGACTGAGGAGTTTTATACCCACCTTCCAGAAAATAAAAAGGAAGGTCCCAGCGAACAGCCTTCTTTGTGATCAGCTGTAGCGTTTAACATCTCAAAAGCTGCCAAATGATGCAGAGGAAGGAATTTATCAGTTCCAGAAATAAAATTGTTTAAAATCCATTCAGAAACTGAGACAGAAAGAGGTTATGCACTCTACTGTCGTGGTTTAGGCCTGCCACACAGCCCACTCACTGCCCCCCCACCTCCTCCCTCGGCTCCCGGAGGGATGG
>WYDI02023423.1:43756-67920 GCA_009867235.2 Psittacus erithacus | reverse complement strand
ATAAGGTTGGCATCAGCCCACCTCACAAGCGTGTCAAGGTCCCTCTGGATGGCATTCCTTCCCTCCAGCGTATCAACGGAACCACACAGCTTGGTGTCATCAGCAAACTTGCTGAGGGCACATTCAATCCCACTGTCCATGTCACCGACAAAGATGTCGAACGAGACCGGTCCCAACACCGATCCCTGAGGGACACCACTCATTACTGGTCTCCAGCTGGACATTGAGCCATTGATCGGTTAGGGACTAACATCTGGGGCAATTTCCCTGCTCTCCTTTTGAAACATAGGGGCACAAATAGATGTTTTCATGTTCATCAGATTTATTTCAGACCCCCATTTTTGGACAGCCTGCTTATAGCTATCCACTGGCTGTAAAAGGATTCTTGACAAATGGGACTAGTTTCAGCCACCTCCTCATTGTAGTCTAGCTCCCTTGCAGACTTGCTAATGTATCTTTCCTAGTTTCTATCTCCTACTCGAAGAGGGTTTTCTGTATTTCTTGTGTCATGTCTGGCCAGTGTTGTGTGGATATCTCAGACTTCCCAGAACCCCTCAAATGACACCAGGCACTTATTAATATGTAACTGAATCCCCAGTTTGAACTGTTGTGGCTCAGATTATGTGTTAGCTGGTTGAGCACCTTTCGAGTATGACCACAACATTCATATAGTCCCAGTGCTTAAATGTTTGTTTCAGTCAGTGGCATAGCTGTCAACTCCCAGCAATGATCTGCTTTGAGTCAGGATGAACATTAAACTTAATGTTCCCTTAGTGGCACAGTGCTTTATGGGAGTTACAGTTTATGAGACTGCTGTCTGGCTTCAGTTTCCAGCCACTGCTTCTTGTTATGTCTTTCTCCATTAGATTTTAAAAGCTCCTTAGCATTTTAACCTTTTTATTGACTGTAACTGAGTTGCCACTAAATCTGCTTTTTCCTATATAAATCAAACGGATAACTTTAACTCTTTTAACATACTTTTCCAGGTCTCCAAAGTCTAGTAGAGTTTTTTTCGTTATTCTGGATATTGACTCCATTTTGTCAACTCTCTCTCGAAATCCATGTGCCAAGATGCAGGTCTCCTTCTGTTAGGCCTCTGAAAGATATTCACCTAATCTGACCATTTAATTCAAAGCAACTTTCAGTCAGTGGAGGGAAACAGGCCTCTCGAGAGGACAATGCATCTGCCTTGAACCTTTAGTTTTGAATGAAATGAACCACTGTCTGGAGGAGGCTGCATCAGTCATGAAGGCTGCTGAGAGCACAGCAAGGCAGATGGGAAAAATGGGAAACAAAGTCTGCCAGGAAAGTGTCTCTGAGTGCAGATGCCCCCTTCAGTTGTCCTCCACCAGGGACATAACAGGAAACCCCTGTGGAGGTTAGACCCTGATTTTCTTAAATGGTCAGGGTAAAATGAGATAGTTTCCTCTGTGATGTGAGTCAGGACTCTAAACCTGAAGGACAATGGCACAGTAAACTTGGATTTGGAGAATCTTAATACTGAACCAAAAAACGATGTACACACATTCTTTGAAAATCTTTGCCAAAAAGAAAAAAAAGAGAGAGGGAATATTGCAAAAGGTTTGCAAAAATGGGAAATTCCTAGATATTAGGAAGAAATTTTTTCCTGTGAGGGTCGTGAGGCACTGGCACAGGTTGTCCAGAGAAGCTGTGGCTGCACCATCCCTGGCAGTGTTCAAATTCAGGCTGGATGGGGCTTGGAGCAACCTGGTCTAGTGGAAGGTGTCCCTGCCCATGTCAAGGGGTTAGAACTGGATAAGCTTTAAGGTCTCTTCCAGCCCAAACCATTCTACATTTGTGTGAAGGTCCAAGTGCATTCAGCCAGCTTTCCCTTATCCAAAACTTGTTGATATTTTACTTCAGCAGCCGATCTAAACCTGCGTTGCTCACTCTGTTTAACATGATCATGTGCTCACAAGCGCAGCAGGGAGCTGTGCACATGCTGATGCTACCAGTCAAGAAACCAAGCCAAATTTTCAGGAGGGCAGGAGTGAATGGAAGGGGAGTCAGGCAGTGAGCAGGAGGAAGCTGACCACCAGGTCATTTATGCTGCTTTCTGCCTGTGTTTTGTGTACAGAAATGAAGAGAAACTGTGCCATCATGAACAACATGCGTGACACAAAGCAGTATCAGGTCCTAGGAAGTGGTTAGAGAGGTATACCTCCCTTCCCCTTCCACATAAGCATTACAATAAGGAAAGCAATGCCAGCCCTAGAGGTACTGGAGCATCCTGCTGATAATGCCAGTGTTCCATGTCTGGACTCCATGATGGCAAGGTGCGCACAGCATTAGCACTTTGGGGGCTGAAAATAATAAAGTGACTGATGCTGGTGATACAATGACAGGATGATAATTTAGCTTTCTGCCTGTTTTAGCTTCAGTCTCTCTGTTTGCTATGATGCAAGAAAATATCAATTACCCCCTGTAGGGAGGATAGATTACTTGATGCTGCATCAGTCACTCTACCACTGACAGCAAGATAACACAAACTTATTTCCCAGAGGTCTGCAAACAGCTGTCAGAGAATAATGGCTTTCAGTCACTACTTGACCATACCAACTCTGAAGCATTGACCTAGAGGCAAAAAGACCGAGTCACATTACAAATCCCTTCAGCTTTCAGATATGCCTCCATTTGTTCTCTAACACCAAAAGGTTTAATTAATAGGGATTATCTTTTTTCATGGCACCTCTCATTTGTGCAAAACTTGGTCTGGAGACCAATTTCCATGAACTCCTCTTCAGTAATTTTTTCTGAATGTATTAGCATTCACCCTGTTGATAATTTTTCTTCTGTTTTAAAGCTTCAGGAATAAAATCTAACCACTCACTACAAAAGTAAGACCGCTTTATTGAAAACTGGTATTTTAACATGGAAGAGAAGGCATATGTATAAAAAAACTCAGTAATGCGTCATCAAAGAGCAAGACTTCAAAGCTAAAAAGAAGTAGTTGTAATGTCATGTCAGGATTTCTAAATTCCAGTCAGATTCTCACATCACATTTTTACTGCATTTTGTGTCACAGTTGAACTGAAACATCCATTCCTTGCTTTTGAGTTTTATTTTCATTTCTGTCCTCCTCAGTGTCTGGGATCAGACTCGCCTCTCATTTATGCTATTGTATGGAGAAGTCTCACTGAAAAATGTGAAGAATCAGGTGCCCCAACTGTATGAAATTATTTCAGGTGTTATTTCCCACCTAGCAGACAGAATCTGATGGTGGTCATGTTATACTTGCACCACTGAAACTGGTCAGAATCTGCCTTTGATAAGCTTAGCATACATGGTACATAGCCACAGTAATGGCTCTTGGTGACAGTGGCATTTATGTCTTGTAGGCATAAGAAAGGACTACTGAAAGATGGAAAATGAGAAATTTTGCAAAAAATAATAAAGCAGACTACAAAAAGCAGGTTTTACTGTGCTGAAAGTAAACATAGCATAAAAACATAGCATATTTCCACTATGCCAATCTAGATGAGGAAAAGGATTGGATTTTTCTTTACAGTGACAGCTGATGTTCCAACCAGACTGAGGGTTTATGAAAGGATGCTGTTGCTTTGGTGGGTGCAGTTGTCAATTGGCTCTGGTATGGATGGGAAGAGCCATGTGTTGACATCAAAAAGACAGCAAAAGTTCACTCAGGAAACCCTTTGGGTTTAGCAAAGGCATTGTTTGATCTTGCAATTCTATCCCCAGTAATTTTAATAATCACTAAATAGCAAGTGAAAAGCTTAATCCTTCCATCAGCACAAATCCACTAGAGGGAAATTAGTTTAGGGAAATCTCTACAGAGGTAAATGAGCTGTCCTCTTCCTGCATAGCTTGTAAAAAGAGCTGGAGGTGCTGGAAAAAAATACTTTCATGCAGGAAAGATAAGAAGACAGGTCAGAGAAGCCAAATATTAACCAGCAACCACCATCCCTGCAGAGGAAACATGAACAGCATCCAAGCAGCAATCAAATCATTCACATTTACAGGCAGCGAAGGCATCAGAAGACACTCTGAGCATCTTCAAAATGTTCGGTAGGATTCACTTCTGTAGCTTGGCCATCCACAGTGCTAGACCATCCCAGCTGCTACCATACCCACTATTATTTCTGCTTGGGCCATCTAGTGCTCCACCAAAGGCCTAGTGAGCTCAGGCTGGGTTGATAGCACTCACTCTGGGGCAACCCCACTACTTTTGAGGGCAAGAGCATTTAGTGCCATTCCCTGCCTCTCCAGTGACAGAGAATAATCATTGGTATTTTAGTTTTCTAGTGCAGACATAGCCTGGACATCTGCACCAGTACTTGTCACTTCAGGTTCCCTTTGGAACCTTCCCCCATCAGCCAGTGGAAAGAAACAGGCACTTTCAGGTGCAATATCAGAGGTGTTATAGACATTAGGATAAGGAAAAATGCATCCTGAGGTGCCTGTATTTCTCTGTTGACTATAAAAACAGTCTAGACACTTAGCTCATAAGCAGAAATTTACAGTGTGAACATCTGGAGTTGGTCGGACAAATCCCACCTCTCGTGTCAAACATTTACAAACTTCTTCCATAAAGACACCATTAGTGAGGACTGCATCTGTAGCGCACTTGCAGACAAAGATATTTTCCCTTATTTGTTTACCAAATGTTTCAAGTAGAGGTTTACTTCTCTAATGTAATGAATAAAAAAAAAAGAAGGCTTGTTATGAAAGTGCATAGTTAATAAAATGCTTATTTCAGAGATAATGCAAAACTTAGTCAAATAAATGGAAATGTTTTTTGAGGTTAGCATAATCTGCTACAGAAAATGCTTGCAAGTGTTTTTCTCACTAGGAAACAGGCCAAGTTCTCAAAAACTCTGTTGGTAGGACAGTCTCTGCCTGACAGACTAGGTGACCTATGACGTCTTTTCCATCTGACATGAGCTGGAGTGACACAAACAAAAACTGTGTGATCCCATATGAAATCTGCCTGTAAAAGGTTAACTTATCAAAGTGATGAAAGCATGACTGGTTCAGTGCACTGAATTTTTAGCAGCTCAGCATTTTGCATGTCTGACTGCAGTGGTTTTGGTAAGACACACACTGCTTTTCTGTGCTCTCTGGGGTGCTTCCCCTGAAATGCTCAATGGTTCAATGACAGGAAAACTAAACCCAAAAAATTTTGAAAATCACACCCTTAATCCCATTTCAAACATACAAAATTACACGAAGTTTAGCCTCCAGCACAAATGAAAAACTTGAGTGTTGATAATCGTGTTTAAATAGATGTAGAGAAGCTAATGATGGCCTATATTTTATCATCTTCACAACTTTTTTCATTGCAGACAGCACTTTAAGCACTCCTGTGGCTGAAATCTTCCTTATGTACTAAGCATGAGCATGATTCAGTGTTGATTTAGTGAATTACAGTGTTTTGTAACTTTAAGCTTCTTCCCCTGATGAATAATTTGCAGTAGAAGCCCTTTTATGAGGCAAGCAGATAGTAGAATATTTATGCAGCTAATGAACCACTGCAGGGATGGACTTGTCTGCCTTGACTACAGTCTGCCTTCATGGGATAGGGGTTCCCCTTGCTTCTGGTGGCCAGGGAGGGAACGGTGCCAGTGACTGTGAACCACCTTCTCCATTGCTGCAGCCCAGTGGCTGGTCTTTGTGGTGGGACAACCTGCCCCCATTTTGTGGACCTACTCCAGTATAACAGCAGTGAGAAAACCTGGGGCCTTTGTTTTTCCAAGTGTGAGGAATTAATGGCAGATGAGCATTACATCTGGGTTCCAGGATGACTTCATCAAGGTCTCCCTTAGATGGTGTTGGGTTCGCCTTTGGCACCAGCAGCGACTGTGTGTCGTTTTCTTTCCAAGCGCGGGAAACCTCTCACCTCAGGATTCTCTTGGATGGGATGGATGATTCACTCAGTGCTCTGCTGTCCCTTCCTCAGGCTACAGCTGGGGACTTTAAATAGAAAATAGTCTCAGACAGATTGCGCACTAGGGAAACCCTTTTATGATCCAGAATATACTGTCAGCACAGTATCTGTTTCATTGTCAGGGGCACAGACTTCCTGAGCTCCATCCCCTCTCCCTGGCCTCCGGTTGCCTGACGTAAAGAGTATTTTTTTGCATGCCTGGGATGCTTGAAATTGCTGAGGCTTAGCTGGGAAACAGAGAGGATTTGGGGAAACAAGGGTAAGATTCAGTTTTCTTTACAATAGGAGGAATTTGCGACTGGACGCCACTTCGTTATGCACCAGCCATGTTTACTCCCCATTTTGCCACAGCCCATTTGATCGCTCAGGCTGCTGCAGTTTCTGAAGCAGATGTTTCCTGCCTAGATCCTGCTCTGTAAGAACTGGTGAGGTCCAAGATGCCCCAGTAAAAATGTGACTGCTTAGTTTTGAGTTGATGTGTCTGTAAAATATCTATGAACAAGAGACCACAAAGGTTGCAACACAAGTGCTGCCCATTGACTGTGAGCACCCCTGGCATGCTGGTGCAGCCCACTCTCTTCCCTCTACTACCAAGAGCCCTTGGGTTTTGTATGGAGCCTTTGATAGGATCTGCAATACTGGTAGGGTGAGGCTTTGTCTTCTAGAGAAAATTAGGCTGTTATTTCCCCTACACAGCTTACTAAAGTTAGATAATTTGACTCATGTCTGATTTAGGAAGTTAAATAGGACCAGGACATAGGCCTGAAGCCTTCATATGGATAGGGTATTGGCTCCATTGCTGGCACAGTTTTTGTCTTCAGACCATCTAGCACTTTCACAAGCAACTGCTGGACAAGGCATGAACTATGGACTATTCCCACCAGGCAGTTTCTCTGGGTCTCACCTGTTTTTAGGACCAGACTGTAGCCATGAGCATTCAAGGGCAGGTGGCCTTATAATGCTCCATCTGTATGACAGATTTGAACACACACTTGGCTGGAGAGAGGAGTGAGGCTTGTGAACCGCTGACCATGTAGAGCATCAGTGATGGCATGCACTCAAGACCAGGGCATGTACTAGTGACAACTGAGTTATATCAGGGGTAAAAGAGACCTAACTCAGACTACAGTGCAGAGGTCAAAATCAGTGCTTTAGAAATTAGAGAACCAGATTCAAATTGCCACCCAGTCAGCTGTCACGTCTTGTGAGCAATGTGTCTGGCCAGCGCTGGGTAGACAGAACACAGACAGAGGCCTCAGTTGCTCTTGTATTAAGAATATCTTCCATGAATGCAGTTTTCTAGCACAATAGTATGCACATGAAAATCAGTCTCAGGACAAAAGGTGGGAGAAACAGCCTGGTCTGGCTCTAACTTTTGTGTCCTCTGCAGCCTTAATCACTCTTAGAACTGGAAAAATGAAAGCCCAGTTATGGCCCTGGCAATAACAGTGCTGTGGAAAGAGAGAAGGACAAACACATCTGCAAGAAGCAGGCACTGATCCAGACTAGCAAATGGTCTGCAATAGTCATTCCATAAGAAGGTTTTTCAGTGCTAACTGAATGGAGCAACAACTGGGAGGACACAAACGTAGGTCTGGCAAAGGCCAGAGTCCCCGGCGAGGGGTTTCATGGGGTCTGCTGGATCTTAGCCGCAGAGAAAAGCATGTCAACATGATAATGTGTAAAAAGAGCTGCCATTCTCCCTTTCAAACCATGTTTGTAAAGACAGGTCTAATCTCTTAGATTAACTGAGCAGAATCCTCAGCCCATCACAGGTGCAGCAATGCTATTGCTACCACATGGGCACCACTGACCACTGCCTACACATCTCAGAGGACAGTGAAAGCAGCCTAGACAAAAGGATCTGCTGCTTGCAGCCGATACTTTTCTTCCTCTCCTTACAGATCCTGCCTTGCCGATAGTGTCAGACCCTGGCAGTAACACATCACCAAGTGTTTGGTCAAATCTGCCACCTCCTAGATGCTTACAATCTTTATGGCCTTACCTCGCCTCCCAAGAGGGATGCCCTGGAGCCCTAATCCTCTGCCTCCACCTTCTCACTCTCCCAAGAAGAGAACAGCAAGCAGCAGGTTGAGCCCAATAGCGAGGAAGAGCAATGTGCAGAAACAGCCTTGTTCTCTCATGCTGTCATCAGTAACTAAAAGAGAGCTGTGGGAAGCCTGCAGCGCTTCTAAGTAAGCAGGACAAAGCAGAGCAGATTTCTATGTGGGAACCACTTTTCTCTGCTTTAGAAATTTTTTTTTTCAACGCCTTGGCTGTTTGCCCCCATTTATGCCCTGCTTTTCCTCCTACTGCCTCTTTCCTTCCTGTATCTCCCTTTTCCACTTTCCTGCTCAACCACTGGTGAAAGTACTGTGGAATAGGCTGATACATGGTCTGTGCTGCTAAAGTGTCATCCTCCTCTTATCAGTCCATCACAGACTATTCAGCTCTGACTCATCAGCGCAGACCCATCCAAACAATCAGCCACAGCACCATGGGAACTCAGTCAGATAGTGCCAAGGAAGTATGAGTATTAGCTTGGTTAATCAGAATTAGGAAATAGAGCATTGGGCAAGAGATGTCCAGGACAATATTTTCCATGCAAGCAATGTTTTCCACCATCAGTTGCTCAGATAAAAGGCAGGAATTGCTTTCAAACAGATTCAAGGCACTGGTCAACAAAAATGATCTGTTTATAATTTCTGCTGTCAAAACAGTATATGTACATAGATCTCAAACAGCCTCATAATCCATGGCTATCTTTTCTGTTTGTTCTCCAGCTGAGACCTTAAACGTCTTCTCAGATTGTGCCACTGTGCAGTGGACATGTTCCAGCTCCTGAGCACTCTGTTCAGTGATTAAACCCGTGTCCTTCCATGCCACCGCTCCCAGCCAGCTCTGCCACCCCAGCCAGGGTGTGGAGCAGCACCCCTTTGCTTTAATCTCTGCTTCAGCCAAGGAAACGCACAGCACAGTCTCTGCCTTTTACTAGCATGACAGGATAATTTTGGGAACACAAGTGCAATTTGGGGAGTAAGGGGAGGGAGCACTTCTGTGACTGTTTAAGCTGATGACACCATGCTATTAAAATGCCTGCTAGTGATGTGCTAAAGTCACTGTGCAGGGTGGTCATTCAGGGATAGTGGCAAGATGGACTTCAAAGGTGAGCTGCACTGAGAACCCTGACCTCCTGCTGGCACCAGACATGTATACAACACTACACTCCTATTTCTAGGAGCACCTACTGCCAACTCCCTATTTGTCCAAATCATGTTACTGCACAGCCATTGATGCCATCAGGTATGGTGGCATAACACAAGGTGACATTAATGCATGGAGATACATCAGGGAATCAAGAAGGCAGGGGACAACATGCTGTTTACATGTCATAGATAACATCTGACCATGCAAGGACACCAGTTTGGCGATCAAATTACAGTGAGGTGTTTACAGGCCCAGGAAATATAGTCCAGCACCTAGTCTTAGCTGTGGCAATTCTCAATAGCAGCTACCTTCAAATCATCATCAGTGAAGCTGATACTAATATTAGAGGTAGACATCAGTAGTTATTACTAGGGTTCAAGACTGTGCAAAATAGAGAGAAAGTCATTAGAACATGTATGCCCATGAGCCAATGTTGAGATCAACCTGCTAACATTATGTGTGGAAAGTGTCAGCAGACTGTGCTGTCCTTCCATCACAGCACACAGCAGGCACAGCTCTGAGACAGAGACAGGTTGCAGCAGTGCTAAGAACTGCCCAGCAGCTCGGCTCCATTGCAAATCACTAAATACATGCTTTTAGTTGGATACGTGTAATGAAGTTTATCTCCCTTTCACTGCCCTGTTCTGGAAGCATGGCAAGCGCCAGCTAGGGAGATTGTTTGTGTTCAGGAAGGTGAACACAAACCAGAGGTGTGGATATGTTTTGTGTTCACTGTCCTGGCTTGGTGGTACAGGAAAGGCATTTCATCCTATTTCAACTCCTCGGACGCCACAGGGGATGGTGCTTGGTCCAGCTCTGCTGGCTCTCACATGCCTGGCAAGCCAAAGGCAGCGCTGATTACTGTGGTAGATCTATTGGGTCACCATTACTAACTCACCAGGGAAAAGTATAAAACACATCTCTGTTTTGGAAACGTCCTGTTATAGGGCTAGTTGGCATTCCTCAAATGTCATTTCTCCCAATAAGATAAGGGTGTTCTCAGGGAAGAGGTGGTCATACAAGGAGGACACTCTCATGGGTCTTAGGAGATCAGTCTTTAACTGCTGTGTCTGCCACAGATTGCCATAGACATGCCCCTTTATCTCTTTCCCTTAATCTTCCCAGTCCATAAATAGGTATAATGATAATGTTATCTCCCACTTTCTACCTACCTTGTCTGCATGGACTGTAGGCTGTCTAATGCTGTGTATTTCCTAAGGGCAAACACAAAAGGAATGATGCATTAGTGCTCCTAGCAGAGACTATAAGGTAAGCAAATATGAATAATCCTGTGACTTGAGAAACTTGAGATATGTAGGTTTAGGCAGTCAGGCAAAAGGATAGCTGTAACACAAGTACTCCTCCCCCTACAATGAATCTAGCCTCCAGGAGTCCATGCTGATTCCTGCTTGCTCTTATGCAGTTTTTTATCCATTCATTATTTCTTCTCTATCTTGAGTGTAACTTCATTTTGAAAATAAAATTTGGTACAGTTATGAAAAAAATGAAGACGCTTCTCTGAGAGAGTATACTGACTCTACTGAACTGGAGCAGAATATAGCTACTTATACCAGCCATAACATCAATATTTATTCATTTCTGTACCAGGAATGCTAACAGCAAGTTTCCACATGTTAAAAAGCAAATATTGATCTGTTCGCTTAAAAGTCTGATTAGGCTGTGTCCCTAGGTAAATATTCCTGCTAGCAAGTAGAAGAGAGGTTGTTTTCCCTTCTCCCTTCCTGAAGGCTGCCAAACCACATAAAAAATATATGTATTTGATACCTAGGGAGTTTTTAATTAAGGAGGTACCAAACCTGAGAGAAACAGAAGCCCTGGGAGTTGTCAAGTCCCTGCTTTGATAGTTTTGTGGCAGGGGGCACAGCTCATAAGGGCAACTACCCATTAGAACCTCCACTCTTCCTGAGTTGGGAGAAAATGCTCCTGGGGGAAACAAGATCAAACCTCTTCAAGAACAGGGACAAAGAATCTGGCTGGTTCTTCAAAAGAATCTGGCTGAACAAAAGCACTTCGTGTTAAGTCTTCAGTTTGCTCCACTGCTTCAGGGAGATCACTCCCAGCACTGACACATCCTCCCCTTCCTTGCAGGATGTATCACATGGAGATAAAGATACAAGGCCAGATTCAGTCTTTGCTCAGCGTCACCGGCATTTCTGCCTGTGTAGCAGTCTCCAGCCAACACCCAGAAATCCACAATGAGGCCACCCCAAACCCTTCACAAGATAGGTTGCAGGGATTGCTGCAGTGTGGCAGGAGAACTGAGGGCTGATGACACCATCAGAGTCTCTCCAGACTGCATGTGTCTCTGACTTATCCCTTAGTGTCTACACAGGGCAAGCTCAAGAGCCAACCCATCTGACAACTCTTGGAGCCAACTCTTGGAGTGCTTCAGAGGTTATTTAAGGGAAAGGTTGCTCAGGAATGTGCCAAACATTAAATTTTGCCAGGAGGTAGCTGCCTATGTTTTATGCTTTGTGCTGATTTTGCACTCTTGTTCCTTTCCAGCCTTGCATAAGAAGACTTCAAATCTATTGCTACACACCTCTATTTCTACCGCCATAGTACTGGGGATACCAGCCTTCTGGCTTCCCAGGTGGTTCCCAGTTCAAAATGGCTTCAGTAAACTTCTCCATAATGCCCCTTGGTCACAGAGAAGACTCTGTCCACCTCAGTCCCTCATTGTGGCAGCCCAGTGGCAGATGGACAGGCAGGAATCACCCAGGCTTCAAAACCTCCTCACACAGGGGTTGGTTACCCATGAGGATTGGTTTGACATACATTGGGTCTCATACTTGACAGGTATGAGAGACTGAATTAGGACCTGAACATGCAGTTCCAGTGCAATTAGTTCAAATAGGCTGCAAAACATCTCAGCAGCTTTCAGCTGGCAGCAGCAGGTAGCAAGCCACTCTTAAGAATGTCTTCCCTGCAAATAAAACAGGCTTCTTGGTTTTATTCTGCTTATTTTCCTTTCCAGAAGGGAAGAAATCTACCAAAATTAGAGACAAATTTATAGGCTTGGTTTAGTTATGCCAAGGGACTAAATTCAGCTTTAAATCACCTTCTCATGTCAGAAACCAAGACAGGAGTATAGTCAGAGGTTTGTTGTTTAGAGCTACCCCAAGGCTACTCTACAGACTCCTGGGTTGGTCCCAGAAGGGATGGTTTCCTGTGGGGAGAGGGGATGGACATATCTCTCCCAGCTGGCAGGGGCATTCACAGAAGGGGATAGTCCAAATTGTGAACATTGAACACTCACCTCAGCTGGGAAGTGCTCTTTGCTGGTGCATCCTGAACGCATTGCTGGTGGGAACAAAGTTAATAAATGGTCAGATGTTTCAAGTCAAGATCAGTGATATCCTATTTACTGGGTGGTACAGCCATACTGACACCCTCTGTTCCTCTCCCTGTTCCTGCTCCTTGCAGGTGAAGGCTACACAGCACCAACTGCCTGACTTGCTTCTGGATCTGTTCCCAAGATTGAA
The DNA here is from genome assembly GCA_009867235.2 of Psittacus erithacus. Lineage (NCBI taxonomy): Eukaryota > Metazoa > Chordata > Aves > Psittaciformes > Psittacidae > Psittacus > Psittacus erithacus. Next base: position 55,281 of record WYDI02023423.1, on the reverse strand, counting down.
AGTTGGTTGAAATGCAAGTGATGTTTTTGTAATTCTTGAGAAGACAGCTGAAGAATGTTTCATCTTCTCAGCTCTGAGCAAGGTCTGTGGTATCTAGTTTTAGCCTGTAAATGCTCCAGTGTGGATTGGGTTCTGCTTAGTACAGCACCTAGTACACTGTGAATCTCATCTGAGAGAGAAACAAGTAGGGCATAACCCAAATAAGGAGCATCTTTAATCATATATTTCCCCTGGTTGCTCCATTTCTGCCTGTAGAGAGCAGTACTTAACCTAGGAGTATGCTGGATGAGCCAAGGGTTATTTCTTTCACCATCACATCAAGAAAGATGCTAATTTCTCCTGTGAAGGCTATCTCAGTGAGTAGTCACTTATTCCATATCTCCCAGACCACATATTATTTTACAAATTCACATTAAAAAAGGTTAATGGGGGAAGCAAGCACTGACGGTCATTTTCACTCCCCCAGAGTGATTCACTGTGTTGCCATAATTCAGCTCAGTGCAAAGCTTCATGACAGCAAGACCTATACAAAATAACTGCTGTCAAAACCTTTTTATTTTTTCTTTCAGAAAACCTTTTTTTTTTTTAATCTTGACCCTTCTTTGGATGAACTTTGTCCTGAATAAACAGCAACATCTGGAATTCAGCAGAACACACCATAAAGGGAGTATTACATCCACAGCAGTTTTGCTGAAAAGGACAAACCCATTTATTACTCAAATGAAAAGTTACTGTTGCTAAATGTCAGATGAAATTTAGAAAAAAAAAGATAAAAAGAATGAATCCGCTGTGTGCGTCCTTTGTGTCCTTGCCAGCTCAGTGTGTGCGGAAAGCTGTCCCTCTGTTATCACTCTTATTTCATCTTAGTTGAAAGTCTGCGAGGGCTTGCTAATTGCAGATACACAAGATCAATTTGGTTATCTTTAGGCCATGGCAGAGTTGCAGGCAGTGCTTTTTCCACTCAGATAAGGAAAATACAGCAGACAGACAGAGTATCTGTGATTGGAGCATATCATGACTCTAACCAAACTGCATTTTCATGGCCCCCTTTTATCTTGTCTGGGCTGAACTTGGAGGCACAGCATCTGTAGGCTGGGCTGGCTGGTAAGCTGGTGCTCAGAGGTGATTAGCCACCCCAGGAACCCCTGAGTCTGCAGGGGACAGCTGAGAACATGCAGCTGGTGGGGTATGGGGTGATGAAAGCACTGAGCGCCTCAGAAAGAGAATGGTAAATATTCTCTCTTCTTACCTCCTCCCATCTGAGCAGTACTCCATGAGGAGCATCTGACAACACAGGGCACCTGAGCCCCAGGCTCAGTGCACAGAAACAGACTGAATCCATCTCCTTTTGCTTTGTTTTTCCATGGATAACTCCTGGTTTCTGGCCCGAACTCACTTTCTTCAGAGCACGTTGAGGTCATGAAGTTGCAGCTTCCATAAACCAACCGTAATCCAGAAACAGGAGGCCTTCAGCTAGTTGCGTAATTTTTATCCTAGAAGATTGGTCCAAGGGTTGCAATGCTGACAGCCAGGAGAATAAGCATCATCTCAAGGAGTGACACTGTGCATTTTCATTTTGTACAAGGAAGTGTTTTGGATCTTTGCAGCTCAAATACAAAATGAGAAAGGTGGGAGAGAGAGATTAGATTTATTTGCAGAAGGCTGGGGTGGGCCCTGCTTCGACCCCTGATTCTTCCAAACATTTCATATGTAGTTGCAGATGTATTTCTGACAGCCAGACCCACCAAGGGGCAAGAGCCTCTCAGCTCTACTGATTTCTGGAGTCAGACAGGTAACTATTAAGCACATGTGACTCCTTTAATGACACCAGTAAGCTCAAAATCAGGTATTACTGGCTCCACCTCTGCTTCAAAGCTAAGCAATGCATGCCATAAAGCTGGTGGGACATTGGTTTTGGCTCAAACCAAACTGCAGGCAGCACTGCCTTTTTCAAAAGCAACCCAGTGTGATGCTCATGGCCTTCTGCTGCCTTTTGCACGTGCTTTCACAGCAGTGATGCACAGAGTCTCCTGTTGCTTGTGAAATCAAAGCCTAAGCAGATTCCAGTCAAGTTAATATATTAGTAGGCAGCATTTTGGGTAAGCGGCATAATGGTTTATGTATATAAGTGAGAAGATTTTCCTGTTTCCTTCCCCATGGAGAAAATGTTACATCTACACTAATAAGCTCATACTGAAAGTCCAGGTTTGCAGGTTTAGGCCCCAAAACGTGATTACACGTACTGTTAAATTAACAGCACTGACATAGCATGGTTTAGGTCTGGGCCACCATTACTGCCCTTGCAATCCCTGGGAACAGTTTAGGATTTAACAAGGGCCAGAGGCTATTCCCAGCTGGTTGTTTGGATGTGGCCAGCCTGACTGGAGATGTGAAGATGACTAATGGGCACACCACCTGCCTAGGGCCAGGGAATTCATCCTGGCTGTTCAAATTCACCAGTGAAGATAAACCCTAAAAGTTTGTGTTTCTGTCCTTGGAATAACTGCAACCTGAGAGCAGCCCTGCAGGGCAGAAGTCACAGTTACTCACATGGGTCATATTAGGAGAAAGCAACACCTTAGACACCTTACTTAGGTAAGTAAAATGACAGAAAACATAGCATAGCCCTCACTGTGAGCAGGAACTGCTTAATAGCATGGGTTGCACATTGGTTAACCACAACACTCTCATCTCCATACAGTACACAATATTATTTTAACTACCATAATTCTCCATGGGTGTGCTCATATGAGAGATCGTTCCCTGCTATCGGCAAGTCTGAAGTCTCAGCAGAGGGTGAAAGAGAACCTCCCTTCCCTGGCTGGGGAGCCACTATCCTGGGGGCATCCCCACCTGCCACCAGCTCCTGTGAACAAGTGCCTGAGAAAATAGTTGGCTTGTGTTGCCCTAACAAATTATGGCTTGCATCCCCCCAGCTGGAAAGAACAGACAGCCAAAAAACATGGTATGCTCTTGGCTGCCTGCATGCTGAGGGTAAGGTGCTGATCTGGGCAGTGCTTCCCTCCTGGCTCATTGTCACTGAGCCACCCCTGCCCGTCAGATCCCATGACACATTTGGACCTTCTATTGCTCATTGCACTTCCCATGCATGTCCTTCTCACCAGCCTGGTGCAGTCACGCTGGGCTCTGCCAGGTGGCAGCTCTGCCCCATCACTGTGGCCCTGCCACCGACGGGGCAAACCAGGGCACGTCAGTGCAGAGCTTCAGCCTGGCCTGGCTCCCAGGCTGCTGGGGAAACGCATCCACCCTAGTCCTCCTCTCATGCTTCCTCTGTTTTGACAGCTTTGCAGGTCTATTTCTGCTGCAGACCAGGGATGCTCCTGCATTTTTGGCAGCTTTTCAGGTGGGGGAGTTGTTTTACACCCGGCTCGAAAGATGGGATATGTGTACAGTACCAAGAAAATGTAAATTTTCATAAAAGCCTTACATAAGAAGACAAGGTTTCACAGCAACAGATATGGAAATGAGGAGTCCTGCTCCCCTTCCCTAATTTCAGGAATCTTATTCCTTGCTTAGAAAAAAGAACGCATGTTTTAGATTTTACTTAAAACTGAAATAGACCCAGGAGAAATAGATCAGTGGGAGCAGGGATTACTCCCAGTGTTCTTCGGGAAAAAAAATCCACAAGATTCCAGTAAGAAGCAATGAGGCAGACCTTCAATTTCCAATAATAAACCTGCAGTCCATATAAACATACGGTGCCACTGGAATGGAGATGCTGGGAAATGTAAATCTTCAGTGTCTAGTCCACTTCACATTTGGTATGTGCCTTGCCTCTATGAGTACATCGCATCCATCCAAGGACCACCATAAATTTTACAAGTTTCACATTCTCTTGATCCCTTTTATTACAAGTACCTGGAAGAATGCAGCATTTACCCCAGTACATGCAGCACAGTTATTTATAACTCTGGACCTAGCAGGATGACTTTTTTTCCCTCTGAAATCTTGGAATAGCTCAACCGAATGAAAAACAAATCATCTTTCATTTCTTTCATTTAATACATTTAACTACCAGGGCTGAGAATGTGGAAACAATCCTAATAATGTTGTCTCCGATGATACTGAATTCTTGCTGACAATTTATCTATGAACAGAAGGACAGTGATTCGATATCCACTGTACTATCTACAGGGAGCCATAAAGAGCCTTGCCTGGCAGAAATTAATGCCTGCATTTGGTCACTGCAAGCAAATAGCGGATGAGACCTAGCAATGCTCTAAACTCTGCAGAAAGACATGCGGTCTGGGCGCCAGCACTGGTGCCATGGCCACAGTGAAGCTGGGCAAAGGCAAGCATCTACAATTATCCCATCCTTCCACACTACCACTTTTTCATTTCATTCACCTGTTACATCTGTCACTAAACAAGAGAGCGAGCTCTTTGCAGAAGAAACCTTTGCTTTATTCCTTGCTTGTACGGAGCTTGGCAATACTGGAGCCCAGCTCATTCCAGCCAGGGCTCACTGCAATGTGAATAATAGCTGTATTTTGAGTTCTTGCCTCCCTTCTTCTTACTTACATATGCATGCTCATACACATACACAAGAAGCTCCAGGGCCCAATAATAGCCCCTCAGGAGGCTTCATTCTGACTTAAATTACGCCAATTTTATAATGACTAACAAAATTTGCCTTGCCTCTGATTTATACACGTGCCAGAATTAGGTGCTGGGCAGACATTGCTGGAATGGTGTGCATGTGATTATCCTTCTCAGGAGATGAAGAACAGAAATAGAAAACTCAAACACAGGCATAAGAGGCAACGGAGCCAGGCACTTACAAAAGCAGATTTGGAGTGAGCTCTGTGCCAGCCTGACCTGATCTCCATTCACCCACAGGCACAATCATGCATGCACACAAGGTGATGTACACTGGTCATGCTTCTGCTTCTCCTGCACTTGCAAAGAGGCCAGAGAGAGTAAAGAGCTGCCATCCCCTATTGCCATTTATTTCATTTCTGAGGCGGAAGGTGTTCTCACATCAGGTTTATTTTTGCAGCTGTAGGAATGTTTTCTTTTGAGCAGTGATACACTGTGATTCAGTCGTGCCTGAAAGAAGTAAGGACCATGTTTGCCACAGGCTTCCCTGGAGGCAGAGGGATGCAAACCAGCTGGGAATTGCTTGAGGAAAATAAGGGGAAAGATTACATCCTGGTAAGGTGAAGGCTCTGGAAATTCAAACTGGGCTAGCTGAATCCAAGTAGGAGGTAGAGCCTGTGGCTGTAGGCATGGGGTGTCCTGAGGGACGACAAAGACTTCCTCCAGCCTGATCCTTTACCCCATGTGCTTCTTATCTGGGAGATTACACACCTTCCTCCCCTTGGGCAGAGTTGAAAGGGCCCCAGTTACACAAGGATGCACAACAAGATGTGTAGGGTGGGTTTACATGCTGTGAATGTCTCATGAGGTTGCATGGAGGGTTTCATCCCCCAACTGAGCCCCACTTCCCAGCTGCCAGATATGGACCCCACCACAGCAGTACCACTAAGAAAGTGAGGTGCAGAGCACCAGTGAGCCCAGGCTCTTCCGGCACTGCTCCAGCTCCACAGCTCAGAGGAGAGACCGGGTAGAAAGGTCTCACTTCAAAGCATGAAAAATCAGACAGATGCAGCCTCAGGTCTCATCTCACTGGCTTGATACGTGCTACCAAGGAGCAGCTCCCCATTCTCCCCATTCACCCAAACACATCATGTGGGAAATTTTACCAAACTGACAAGTTAGGAGCAGATGAAATTTAATCTAATCAGAACTGAGGGATCCTAGCAGCCAGATTCCTAATGCTGTAAGAATAGATGGATTATACAGGTGGATACATAAAATTTGTGGTTCAGAAAGGGGGGGTTGAGCATAAATGAGATCACTGAATTATTGCTGTATCACAGCATGAGATGGGATCTTTCTTCTTCCTTTCTCTTGCATGTGAATAGTTTTAGATAGCACATTTATCTCTAAGAACAAAATTCTGTTTGAGCTTCTTCTGCTTTGTCTATTTTCCAATCTAGGGAGAACAAATTAATTTTTAAAGTCCAAGAAGAACCTTCTTTATCAGCTAAAACATCTCCAGTGTTCTGAGATAAGGAGTTATTTCGGCAGTTTCAAAACACTCTTCTGCCCCTCCTCAGCGGGGGGTTGCTGGCCTCTGAGATTTGGTCATAAATTGTGCAAATGCTCCCAGCATTTTTAATTAAAGTAAAATTTGCATTTTAATGAAGGGGGTAATGGAGCCCTCAGGCAACAGGAACAATTACGTATTGACCTGACGAAATAGCAGCATGATTGTTGCAGCAAGCATGTTTAGCTTGGTTTGTGATGGATTTAGAGCATTCTCCTGGGAGCAAGCTGTGGTGTCCCAGCTCTGCCCACAGTTAATGAGGAGAGGTGCAATGCCCTGGAGCAAATGGCAGGAGAAAGTGAAGCTACAAGAGTTCTGCTGATCTGGGCAGGTTATACTAGGTGTTAGCAGCTTCACCCACCTCTTGGTTAGGTTTGCTCAAGGAGCAGAGAGTGGAATGAGAAGGGAACTGAGCTCTCTTCTTCCTTTTCCCCAGCATTGGGTCCTAGATACAATCTGGGAGAATCCAGTAGTGACTTTTCCCTAGTACTGGGAGTATGAAAGAAGATATTCTGCATTACTCCTTGCTTTTCCATTTTTGCTGCCCTAAACAGAGGCAAATGGCAAATCAGTTCAAGTTTTTAGTTCAAATCCGCATGAAAAGTAGAAAATTATCTATCCCCACCACTTTTACAATCCCTCCCTCCAGAAAAGCAATTTTCACTTTTTACAGGTAATGATAATCTGCAAAGCTGCATTTCAATGTGCAGGACCTGCTTGAAAATCTGCTGTAATTGGCAGTGCACCAAAAGGACAGTTGTTTTGAGTGTTTTATGTATCAGGGAGCTTGCCTCTGCATGCATTCCTGAGGACAGGGTCAGGGCGCTAGAAAATGTTTTGCAGCCAGAAATTATTTATAAAGCGTAGAGGAAGTTTAACATGACAGGAAACATTAAGACTTTCCAGCCTGTTAAACAAAGAGAAACATAAAATAGTTTCCTAGCAGGTCGTGCTGGTTCGCAAGGTATTTTATACATTTCCTCTGGCCAGATGCTTTACAGAAAGCAGCAAATGAATGGCCTGGGGCTTGGGGTTTGGGTTTTAGTTTGTTTTTTTTGGTCTGGGTGTTTTTTGGATTTTGATGTTTTTTGGGTTTTTTTCATTTAGACGGGATAAGTAAAATCTCAGTTGAGTTGAGAACTGATTTCAGATCCTCTCAATACAAATTCAGTCTTTCTTGTGTGACCACTCTTTTCTCCAGCACATCAAACCCAGTGAAAGCATGAGCTCTACTTATGTCTATAAGCCCTTAGGAACCACAGGGCAGATCTGGTGTCAGTCCAAGTGGCTCTGCCTCAGTTTAGCTGATTGTCCCTATTTGAAGTTAAACACTGGGAATCAGATCTCCCCAAACACTCATTTGCCTCCAGACCATTGACTGCCAGAATAAAAGGTGACAGAACGGCAAGGGCAGTGGAAGCAGGACATTTTATCTGCCCGTCACAACAGAAAAGCTATTTAGTAAATCTAAAACTATAACAGCTTGAGATTTATACTGTAACAACTGGATGTGAGTGATTCAAGCAGATTTAGCTAGCCATGGTAATATGGGTTTTTCTAGATCAACCTTAGAGAAGATCTTTATGTCCTGACTGCACTGCATTTGCTAAAAACTCATCTCTTCTCAGTCTAAATAGCAACTTTCCCCGCCCCACCCTCATTTCTGTGGTCTTGAACTCATGTGCAGTCTGCATGGTTATGCTGGTATTATCTGATCAATTCTTCTGTACTTTTGTTGCCTCCTCTGCTCACTCACCCCTGTTTTCCCACTGTAGGAACAGCGGTACATTACTTTTTGTTGTTATTATGCTGTCAAGTGCCATCTTGAGCAAACCTACCCACCACATACACTCAGTACCTTGGCAATCCTTCCTAAATGATTATTTACATGGACACTTGCAAGTAAGAGCATGCAATGAAGGTAGCACGGGAGCATGCAAAAAAAAAGAGCACTCCTGAACTCTAACCAGGTCTTTATAGAGAAGGAGTCAGCTGGTTATAGGGTTTAAATTCTGCTTAAGTCCTGCAATTAGCTCCTTAAGTGAAGATCTTTTCTCTAGAAACTGTATAGAGTATCCTCAGTCTGTATTTGGTCCTCAGTTCCTTCTTTCTTCCTGTATTCATACAGGCAAAGATATTTTGCTGCTTCATATCTGTCAGGTCTAAGTCATCCCCCCACTCAACAGTTCTTATTTTACACTTGCTTGCCCTAGCTCTGACGCAGCTGTCTCTATTTGTCAGTCATTTTCTTTTTTAAACTCTAAACCTCATTGTCTACTTACCATAGCATTGCCCTTCCCTGCCTATTTTCTTCTTTGGAATACCATTTCTCAATAGTTTCAGTAGCTCTGCCTGAAAGAAATCAATCTTCTCCACTCTCCAGGCTCTGAGCTCCTCAGACTTTGTTTGTTTCCTTAATTTATCAAAATTAATCTTTTTGAATACAGACAACCCTGACGACGACACACTTCTGTTTATTCTTCTTGTGGCTTAAATTGAATGCAATTACAATCACACAAGCTGAAGCCATTTCCTACAGCCAGTTCTTTCTCACAGCCACAGCATGATCAACATGATAATGAAAATCAGAACAGCCAGTATCTCCCATCTGGTCCTTAGTCAATTAAATCTAAAAGAGACACTGAGAAAAATTGCAGCTCCTTTAAGTCCTTATTCTCTGTAGTTGCAATAAAAAGAAAGGGGAAGGGAACAATTCTTGCCTGCCCTTCTGAGAACCAGCAGATGCTCTGAAGTGTGACAGCAAATTCTCCAGTCTAACCTGCAGGTTTATAAACTTCAGGGAAATTTATGTAATACTATTCACTACTTGACCTTCAAATGCCAGGTACTTCTAAAGTGGAGGATTGTGGCTGCCCCATTCCTGGCAGTGTTCAAGGCCAGGTTGGTTAGGGCTTGGAGCAACCTGGTCTGATGGAAGGTGTCCCTACCTGTGGAGGGGGGGTTGAAACTAGAGGAGCTTTGAGGTCCCTTCCAACCCAAACCATGCTGTGATTCTATGATTCTATGAATACTTCTAATCTTAAAGAAAGTTATGTGAAAGGGTCCTTGAACCTCTTCTTTCCTTATGGACCTTAGAAGAAAACCACAATTTACTGCTGACCATTTCTTGGTATCAGGAGATCCTTTAAAATCTTTAAATGATTTTTCAATCATGTATCTCAAAATGTAGAAGTTATTCCTTACAGCAGACAATAAATGGATATAAAATAGTTCTGCAGAGATCTGGTTATTGTTTCCCAGTTCTATGCTTGGGGATTTGAAGAAACATTTAATCTGAATGGAAGCTCACAAAATGATAATCAGAGACACATCAAGAAAAATATGCACACATTAAAACTAAAAAATGTGTACTTCCCTGCTGGTCAAAGGAGAACAGCTTTTGTAAAATGTTATCAATATGTGTGCCTCTCATATATAAAATCCAAGCCTGAAAAAGACAGCCTAAAATTGCCAGTCGTTCTAGAAGTGCCATTGTGCAAAAGATAATACCATATATATAATGCTTTGCTTTGGCTAACAAAAAATGTGCTACACTAAGATGAACAACCCTGCTCAGGAGCTAAAATTTAGCTTTCGTTTGTGAAAAACCCCCATCAGTAAAGCTTCTTAAGGATAAATTATCCCCTAACTTAATGTTGTCTTGCTCTATGCCCCTAGATTTAGAATTTACCTATTACTTCTCGTGAGAAGAATCGTCATTTTTATAAAGAAGAAGCAAAAGTCACCATCTGATCTTGTTATCTGATAAAGAGGAGAAGACAGAAATAAGAGACATTTTGGGAAACACTTGATTTGTCCCCCAGAGTGAAGTTTCAGTGATTATAGTACGTTCATCTGAACGTACATGAGATGATAGTAAGCGTCTTGAATTTTATCAGTCTTTCTCAGTTGTTGGAGATATTAACCTTGCTCGCATATGTACAACTCCTTTTGCTGCATGGGGGGACACAATGCTACAGGGAAATGCCCAACTGCAAAACTAGTGGCTTTTGTGTGGGGCTCTTACTACTGCCTTTTGACACTTCCTCTCTAAACTCATTAATGCAGAATATGCAACTCAGCTTCTTATCCGTAAATAATACTTTAGCTTGAAAGTACTGTCTTTCTCACCTCCTTGCAGGCCAGCCCAGCAGAATGCACAATCTCTCTGGACAACCTGCTCCCGGGCTCAACTGTCCTTATGGTGAAAACCTTTTCTCCACATCATGTGAACATTTTATGTCCGCTGTCCCTCTTCTTGCTGCTGCACACCTCCAAAAACAGCCTGGCTCTGTCTTTGCTGAAAGACACCCACAGGTTACCATTAGGTTCCCCCAAAGCATCTCTTTTCCAGACTGAAAAACCCACATCCCTTAGTATCTCCTCATAGGGTAAGTTGCTCTGACCATGATCCCCCACTGATGGCACTGAGGACACTGAAAAATACTCCCTGGCCATACTCTTAAAGTACCTGCCAGAAAGCTTCAAATCCACCCTTTGACTAAATGAACTGTTTACATGCAGCGCCCTGAAATGTTTATTTCTTATGACTAAACCATATTCTATGGAGATTGTCTGGCAGCGTATTGGAGCTACTTTTGTGGGGCAGGTGGCAATAATAGTTAAGAAGAGAAGCTGACATATCTCACTGTAAAATATTTTCAAGCAGAAGAGAATAGGTTTTCAAGGCTTAAGCGTATTTCTGAAAATTTCTGCTTGCTCCAGAATTCAAATCTGGGCGTGACAAAACTTTCAGGTAAACACTGGAAATCTGCTTTTCAACAACAAGAACAAAGTCAGTGTTCAGTTATCATTAATGTAGGAGCTTCTTTACCCACCAACGGGGAAACAACTTTCTTGAGAAAAAGTTCTATTGCACTTTTATGAACATTATTAATGGAAAAAAGGTTGAGTTTTTTTCTGACGAGCTAGTACAGAAGACATGATCACTCCCACTGCATGTCATAAATTTGCACAATAGAGCACTCATGACAGCCTTCTGACGGAACCATTTTTTAAACTGTAATAAGTAGATCTCCACAGACTCTCCCCCAGTCTTGTCATAAATCTATCATACCAGCCCCTGGCTTTCCATTTCAGCCTACACACACCTGCCTTATCCCCTTATACTTTCTCTAGCATACTTTTATTTATGCATAGCAGCTTTTTTCACAGGGATCCCACATCTTTGTTGTGCAGCATCATCCCTGCCTGCCCCTGAGTATTGCCTTTCAGCTCAACTTACTATGAAGCAGGATGAGAAGTGCCATTGAGGCTGTACTGGCCAGAAGTAGAGAAACAGCACAAGTTGGAGGATGTTGCAGGCGACGGCGCGGGGAATCAAGCGACGACTCAATATGAGTGATAAGCAAGTTCCACTTTATTGCCAGTC